>JAGVSP010001910.1:0-50790 GCA_022494985.1 Micrasema minimum
TTTAAATGTCTCGGGCAGTGATTTTCCATTAACTTTTGCCAATGTCTCTAGAATTTTTGATGCTTCCTCAAGTCGCCCTTTTACAAGCAACCATCGAGGAGATTCCGGAAGAAAGAACCAGTAAAAATAATACAATATGAATGGTGTAGATGTCACATATGCCAGTAAACTCCAGTCTTTAACCATGTATGTAATACCAGCAAGAACAATCAAGCTGACTGTGTAGAACATACATGTCATCACTGTTATAAAAGAACGATAGTTTGGACCAACAAGCTCGAGTGCTGAAAAAAAGATAAAACGCAACATAGATTTAACACGCAGGTTTTATCTATAGACTGTTATTGTAAAATGTATTGAGATTTAGAAAAAAGGACTAACATCTATAAATCTTAAAAATATTGCCCAATTTTAATTACTTAATGTTTCAGTAAGTACATATTTTTAAAATACACATTTGTACATACAAAAATACATATTTTTAAAGTACACATTTGGTTACCTACTCAAATACTGTGGCAGACAAAATTATCGCTTTGAATTTTTTTGGTAAGATTGTAACCATTTTTACACACCACGACACCAATATGTATTAGAACACATTCTTACAGGTAAAAAAATTAAAATTAAAAATTAAAAAATTTTCTCACATATTATAAATGGTATTTGATAAGCAGCTGGAATAGTTAGTCCAACAACTATTCTACTTCCTGCCCACCACCAGTAATTCTGTGCAGTAGCAGTAAGCAGGCTCCCGACAATAAAGATGGTAAGACATAAGAAATACGACTTCTTTCCTTCCGATTCTATCATTCAGAACACCAAAGAAATATACCCCTACTGGTCCTCCGATATTAAGAGCCACCAATCCCAGAGTTGGATAAATTGCTTGATCACACACTAAATCAAACTGAAAACAGATTGTGAATAAATATAAGTCATGATTCATAGCAATATCTCTTTTTTCACTGAAGTCCCGTCAAAACTACAGGACATGGACCTGACTTGGGAAGAAGTGCAGGATATGGCACTGTTATTGGTACTTTCACAAAATTTTATTTTTTTTACATATAGGTATTCTACCTACTTATGTAGTCCGATGCCAAAAAATATAGAAGTGTGGAGAATAGCTTTAAGAACATTTTCCATACAAAAATTTGAAGAAGTACCTACACAATGCTATGTCCTTATAGCAACCGTTGTGACAATACTTGAAACAAACAATCAAAGCTTGGTTTACACACAGTGGTCACAAGCACCATATACTTTGGCTGTGTCGTCTTGTATAATAGGTTTTTTGAAAATCTTAGTTTGATACTTACATCTATCACAATAGAAGATTCCACCTCTGATTTATCAAATTCCCATCCATCGTAACACGGTTCTACTTCCCAGTCAGTATTTGGAACAATATCAAAAGGTTCATACTGTTGCAATATCTCTGTCCAATCAACTGCGTACCTGGAACATTTGCTGTATGTGCCATTTGTTTCCACCTAAAAGTCAATACCTATAAACATAATACCTTATCTATCGGGGGTTAAGCAGCCAAAGCTTTAATCCAATTAAGAAAACGGTGCAATGAATTTGGGATATTGATGGCAGTGGAGTAAGTATTATGCAAGTTGTAATAGGTAATGAAAGCAGTAAGTATAAACCAGCTTATCAATGAAAAATCCTCAGTTAGTGTCAGTTTACTATGAAAAACATTTAAATATCAATTTGAAAATGACAACCTTATTCACATTTCAATTGGGTTATCAATAATGCTATTTAGCCTAATTTAGCTTTGAATAAGAAAACTGATAAAATGGTTATCTATGTATTAGCCTTTTATTACTAAATTCATAGCTCTTATTAGTGAAGGGGTAGATTTTAGAAACGTTTAACAGAGAAATTATGCAATACAACAATATTGCTATAGCGTTGAAGTTACTAGCATCAAACCATGCATCAACAAAGAATTCAAATTTACCGAAGAGATGTCCCAAAAAGCTGCTAATAATTTAATCACAGAATGGAGTTTAAAATTAAACAGTTAATGTACAACCGATTTGTCAACTTCTATTAGTTTCTTCTCCTTTTTAATCAGGTGAATGCTGACTGATACGGTTGTTTTATTTTCAACACGTAATACGAAAATCCTACTTTAGGGTTGGTGATGATAGTGCTTACTTTTGAATGAAATCAAAAGAAAATAACTGGTAGCTTTCCATGTTTGGCTTACTTCTCGCGGGATCCCAAGCTGCCTGCGCTGTTGAGGCAGTAACTCGGAGACGTTCATCAGGTCGGGAATCTTACACCAGTGTTCGGAGTGTCAGTCATGAAAAGTTGATTGAAAGCCCCAAACCCGCAAGGTATACACGCCGGAAGACACACAAACCATAGTAGGAGCTTCTGGTATAAACCAAATTCACCCACGTGAGGAAGCAAGTCATCCAAGTCCATGCCATCTCGAGCCTGGCCAAAGCAAAAAGTAAAAAGCAGCATACTGTGAGATGATTTATCCCTAGTATAAATGGGATCTTTTGTCAAAATAAATTAGATAATACACTGTACCAACCAAAATCGTTTATGTAATAACCTAACGGTTTATTTTTACTATGACTTAAATATTTCCTGTTGTAGAAGAGAATCACACCAAAAACCCAATAAATCGAGTGCCATCTAAACAACAATAATTGTCATAGCTGGGCGATATACAACTGATAAAAATAATTTTATTTTTTGGGTATCAAAATTGGTATAATAATACCGATTTTGACATACATATAGTTGCGTATAGTATGGATTTAATAATGATTTAGCAGTTTTGATAATAGACACAAATGCTTGATCGACCACACCGAAAGAAAGATGGAAATCATAAGGAAAGATTTTTCAAATTAATTAAGTTTTAATGACGAAATTTAAAAAAATTAAATCATTATGTAAGTAACCACCTAAATTAAAAATATATGTTTACACGCAACACTGTATTTGTGATTTAATGCCACTTGATTTATTATTGATATACACCAAACCACATAATATATAAGCCTTGACACATAAATAGACCTGCATCATAAATATAGCTCAAGGCATATTATAAAATAGTTACTTACTGTTTCGGATTTATTAGTAAGCCTAGTGGTACAGTCAGGAGTATCCTCCATGATGGACTGAATTAACGTCCGTAATACAACCCCCAGAGAAACCATACAAGTGGTACCTAGATTAATCCACACTGGAAATGCCAACCTTTTCAAAATGTTACTTAATGTGACTGAATATATCTATTGAAGTATAATTTGATTTCTACAGTTCAATGGTGATTCTCAACATGGGTGGTACTAAATCTCCTTTATTCTGTGTCCATATCCATTCCTAATGTGGAGCATATTATAGAATCATTGTAAAGGCACTTTGCAAACCAAACCAATCGTATGATTGTAACTAAGAAAAGATCTTAGATCAACTAATAAAAAGATAACTAAAAACAAGAAATAAAACAAGAAATAAATGAATATTTTTTTATTGAATTTCTGCAACTCCTTTACAGAAACGTTCAGTTATTATAATCCTAAATGGAAATAAGAGCGCGATTGAGAAGAAATTCAATGAACATTTCTACAAAATACAATGAATATAACATAATTATAATCCAAACTTGAAATTATGGGTTAATTTGAGATTTACGAGACAAAAACGTGGGTGGTATAGTTATAGCGAGTGTTGGACCAGAACAGGTCTGTATTAACAGTCGCATGGCACACTAACATATCGGGTGATACACTTTAACCGTCTCCCTCGCATTCACGAGTCTATAGAACACTCACCAATCATGCAACTTTCACATTATTTCATAAAACTCCTCTGAAAATACATAACATTCAACTAACAAAACTCCTCTCTCTCTATCTCGAGATTCAACCATATCTAACAACATGCAGCATTCAATCAAATATACAGATTCGTTTAGTATGTCTTACGTTTAATAGTCACCGTCATTTTATTATTGTACCTCACACTCGCGAGCAAACATCCATCACCTTTCACAGGTTCATTCTCTCTTCTTACATATTTACATTACACATTCTTCCATCTTACTTCACTAGGATATTATAGGACGCAATATCACACTATCAGGAATTGTTTATGTTGAGAGGGCTCCTCTTATAACCCTGCAGAAGTTCTATCTAAAAAGTAATTTACACCAAACGCCAGCTGGACAAGAGTCGCAGCCCAGCCGGCGACAAATCAGAGCCCTCCCAAATCACAGTTTTGACATAATCGTTTGTTTGTTTAGTTAAAGCGAGTACGTAGTCACTCGTTTGCAATTTCGACCATACACTGTCTAAAAGGCAAACATAAGTTTCACCGAGACCGGCTTAGCCTAATTTAAAAATAAAGCGAGATTTGAATTAAGGTAATCGGCGAAGACAGGTGGTGAGCCAGCCGGCTGGCTATTTGTGCTGAGGGGCCAAGGGCTAATATTTGTATAGGGAATGTCGCCCCCGGCCAGTACTAGACTGGGCCACACTCCGCTGACCGGAAAATGCTTAACTAAACAACTCCGAGATACCTTTCAGTCGTCGCGCACATAAATAAGTCCTTAATAAGTCGTCCTTTTTATTCAAAAACTTCACGCAAACACGCACATATCTGATTTAATCACTAATTCACTTTCGGCACCGAACGCCGATGCATGGACGAAACCGCTTCCGCTGATGTGTCCCCGTTTATTCTTCTTTCACAGATATTGGCGAAGATTTCACTCACTCCCGGTTTGCACCGAATTAATGTAGACTATCTCGTATTTGGAAAATAACATTCTCACTCTGCGCACTGAGAACTGCCAAATGATGATTATCAACATAACTAATGCACTATATCATTTCAATCAATTTATACTCCCAAGTAGCTTTGGATAGAATCGATATAGAGTTTTGGAATTTGATATATTTCTTAACTGAATTACTCCGAAATCTCCATCTACGCCGCAGTATAAAATCTGAAACAAGAGAAAAGGACGGTAAGAGGAGGCAGGACGGCAAGTTGGATGATACAGGAACAGAGATGGAAGCAAGACGGGCACTTACCAGCTATTGGCCACTTGAGAGACCAGCCCCTTGAGGCGGCGGATCTCTTTAGTAGCCCACTGCGCCGTGGTCTTGGTTCGGGAGATGTTGGAGCGCCTCCCCAAGCTCAGCATGTCGGTGATGGGCTTCACGTCCAGCAGCTGCAGTACGTTCACTCCGAAGGCGCACAAGTCTCCCACCAAACCCGACACAGACACCACTTGATTCTCTGTGTGCTCCGTGTCCAAGGCCACGGCCACCATGAAGTTGGCCATCATCACGATGTAAGGATCCAGCAGGCTGATATCCGACCCCTGCTCCTTGTCGTCTCCCTTGAAGCCTTGCACGATACCGGTGTAAGCTTCCAGGATTCCTTCGCGCAGTTTTTCTAAATGTTCCGTCATTTCGGGATCGGCGCGGTTCACGGGAACCAGTGAAGCTTGGTAAAGCATTTTCATCACTACCTCTAGGTACTTGTTAAAATCTGAGCCAATCGTCATGGCAATGTCTCCGAACACAGAGAAGATAGGAGGTTTCACGGATTGGTGAATATTACTGTCCTGGAGATTTTCCAGGAGAAGAGTCATAAGGTCGTCGCAGTAGGGCAAGATTTTCTTCTTCAGAGCGCGGCAGATGTCACTTACCAAGCCTATAGTCACCTCGCACACCTGGTGATCTTGGTGGTTCTTTAGGCCCATGTACAAATACGGCTTGAACACCTCCATGTATTTGATGAAGCCTTCCTGTAAAACATCTACCAAACTCGATACTGTCATCATAGCATCTTCCTGGATTCCTCCAACCTTGCCACTACTGGAGCTGAAGATGGTCAATACAGCCTGCATGACCATGTCGGATATCTTGGGAGCATCCTCTGGAGTTACTTTTTTTAAGAGAGATTGCAGAGTTGCGCACAGTAGGGACTGTAACTCGTTAAATTGCGAGCGCTCCGTGTGTCCAGATATGTGTTTCTCCATCTGTAGAACCTGTTGTAATCTATCCAGAATGATGATGGTAGTTTGTTGAACTATGGAGTAACAATCCTTGGGTGAATATTTGACCATCTCCATAAGTGCTTCGTAAGCGTTAGTTCGCAGATTATGTTGTCCGGAGTCCGGTCTGTCAGTGTTATGTAGTAAGCGCTGGATAATAAAGTTGAAGCAATAAGACATGCTGTAAGTATGGGGTACTTCGGAGCCACTATTCACTTTGGCGGCTTCGTAGGTGGCTTCTGCCAGATTGTTGAAAACCCAGCAGACATTGGCTGCCACAGAAGGTTCAGCTTGGAGTCCAGTAATCAGCGCCTCGAGAAGAGATTTGAAATAGGTTTCATTAAGGACAGCATTGGGGATAATTTCGCATATACGCCCTAAGGGGTTTCTGCGTACTGATCTGCAGTCCACCGAGCACGCAGCCAAACGCCATCAGAGCCGCATCGCGATACCTCCAATGGTCAGACTTGATATTTTCATCGATAAACGGAAACACGTAGGGGAGTATATCATCTTCGCAGCAGTTGGAGAGGATCATGAGACATACTGAGGCTGACCTGCAGGGATTCCAGTCGTCAGATTCTTCTTGTTTCGTCAATTTGTGCAAGAGAACAGGGGCGAGGAACTGGAGGGCACCGCGTGCGTAGTGACGTGATGTCCGTACTGGAGGACAACCTACAATTATATATATATTATTATTTGTTGCCTTATTACAACTATTTAATACTAACTTACTATCATATTACAGATGTTATTTTTAACATATTAGGTATTTGTTAAGTGGATTGCAGTTTCAGCTAGATTATAGGAAAAATTTCAAAAGTGCAATGTCGCTTGGTATCATTTTCCCTTGCACACATTATGTCTCTTAGTAACTTTTTCCTTTCAACTGTCGATATGTGGTCTAGGCAGTTTACAAACACAGCATGATTTAAAAATGTCTAATCTAACGCACGAACGGATCAAATTAGTACTTTTTTTAAATGGTTAAATATTATCCTAAAAGATGACAATTACAATGCTAAGAATAAACATCTTGAAAAGCTGAATAGTTTAATAGCAAAACTATAATTTCATAATTTTTTTAAATAATGGTTATTAATTAAAACTGTAACGACTGTGATGCCACATATATTGAAAAACAAAGAGAAACATTAATATTCGATTAAAAGAACATTTGCGTTGTTTATCTCATATAAATTTTTTAGAATTTGCGAACCATTTAATAGAATCATAATTTCAATGAAGATACCGGGCTAAAAGTGTTACATGTAGAACATAAACTATTAAAATTAGACAATTTAGAAATTTTTGAAATAAAAGTCTTTAAATAATAATCGCAACTTAATAAATAATCAAATAAATAATATTTCCTACAGCCCCCTTCTTAACTTAAAGATATCTAATCCATAAAAAAAGTCATAAATTACCCACCCATCCATTCATCTTTCAACCTTAGACAAACAATAGACCTGACCATTGAACATATGCACTGACACAACTTACTTCATTATCCCATTTCATTCATTCTTGTACCCTAGACAAAGAGACACGTGTTGTTTCGAAACGGTCGGGAGTTTTAATAATAAAATAAAAAAAGTAGTAAAAACAAAGTGTTCTCATTTAAATAGTTTATAATGAATAATTATTTATACAAAAAGTGAGTGCTTCCAACATAATTTTCATATTAATTCTTTTATTTGATTATAATGAGCAAGTAATAATAATAGTAGTGCATGTATGAAGTATTAAAAATTTGCACAAACCTGATTCCATCGCTTCCGATTCTTCAATTGACAAGTCAATTTCTTCTTCACTAACAGTTGACCAAAACTCTATTCCTTGAAGCGCAATTTCATCAATATCTGATTTCATGGCTTCTAGGGTAATGGGGAATAATGCTTGGCCCATGTATGGTTCCATATAGTGATAGTAATGTGATAATATTTTTACCTAAAGCAAGGAAAAACATTTAAGTTTACATGGCTGACATTAATGCGAAACAAATTGATATTATGAGGTAAGTTCAAGTTATAACACCTCAGTATAAACATGCGGTTCGTTTTAAAATACGCAAGCACTCGTTGCTAATGACTAACAGAAGCGACTGCGTTGTACAGCTGACATATTAAATGTAATGTCCTATCACTTTTATACGTGCACACTGCTCAAATAAGTCAACTTTTGGGAAATTGCAAAATGTGAATTTAATTCGCTTACCAGACATTGTAATGCTGCAACACTAATCCGCCTGTCTGTAGATTGTGTGGCCTCGCATACAACTTCCATGATATAGTTTCTTTCATTCTCTTTGTCAAAATTAGCTTTGGTAAACTCCAAGGAGTTGAATAATGCCGTAGTGGCTGCAAACCGCACATAGTTACTCTGCTCTGTCGACCTCATGCCGTGAACAATGGCTGTTAGGATATGATTACTCTGAGCAACTAGATCTTCCGAATCTATGTCTTGACAGATGTAACCTGAAAAAAAATATTTTTATAACACATTCATTCAATCTATAAATAATACTTTAAAATTATAAAATAAACTTTATTAGAATTAGTGCCTTTTGACCGCTTTTCATTTTTAATGAAAAAACAATTTTAACATTATTTGCGTGTACGGATTTTTTTTTCAGGATCTTAAAAATCATATTGAATAATTATTTATAACATGAAGAAATCTTTTGATGCTACATGTTATAGGGTTCTTTTTATACTCCATAAATTAACACACCTCCACTATGATTTAGTAAGAAAGCTGCATATAATTTCTAAAAATTGTTGCCATAATTTAAAAAAAATCATAACATAAAATAAATGATAACACGAAAAAATATATTTGCAAATATAGAAGAGTGATATAATAATATTCTTAATTATTAGTACCTAAACATAGCAGTGTTTTTCAATACATCGATAGCACACAGAAAAAATGTGATTAATTTGCTTTGTCAATATCTTAACTATTGATCTTTGTTATTAGTTAACATATTTACACTGTGCTAGGTCACATTTTTTATTTTTCAAAAAGAGTAAGAACTGTTAATTACTTAAACAATTATGACTGTCTTTAAAAAAATAATTTTATCTGCGTAAATTGAAGGATAGATTAAAATTAGTAAAAAATCAAGCAAAGCCAAAATAGACAAACAGCCGTTTGTATACACCAAACTACGACTAGTATACATTCTGCTCTCCAATGCTCAGCACTCATGCACAGGTAACTAACTCTTCTCACTCATCATATTTTACTGTATTAAAGGGTCATTCTTACAAAAAGGCTTACTATACTTTATTAAGAAAAACTTTGAATTACAAAAGCAATTTGAAGAGAAGATATTATTAATGAGGATGAAGATCAGATAAGGTTTAGGAGACTTGTTGCTTACAGTGATTGTTTGAAAGACAAATGGATGAACTCTACGTGAAATTGCCAATATGCTTTTAAGCAGACGATAAAATAATTTTTATAAAAGACTCGACATGTAATAAAAATCAAAATATATTTTATTGTTCGGCCTCAATATGAAACCGGAAATCTTTTAAGAAATCTTAAAAGCTAAGACAGCTTAGTGTTCTTTTTTCTTTGACCTATTTTTTTTCAGAAAAGATGGACAGCATATTTATTATTTTGTATCTTTGAATATTGAGTCTTTTTTTTGAAGAGTTGATAAAGGTTCAATGGATTCACTTACATTTTTCTTGATATAATGCCTAATTTCTTCAGGTATGGATAGCCACCGGGCCTTGTATTCTCCTCGAAGGTTCTCCTCCTTGGATGTTAGGTGGTTCTTGAGCTGCAAGCCGGCGGCCATCCGAGCCACCTGACTGTTTCCACCTTGGAACAGAACATCGGACAGCATCTTCATGAACAGTCCAAAGTCTGCGGCGGCCGCATGCTTGAGGTATTCTTCAGCCGTGACCAACTCATTTTTATCTAGAATAGACCAAATATTTAGAATACAAATCTTGTAAGAGATAAAGAAATTCACAGTCACCCAGAATAGTTATGTAATGAAAAGATTTTAGGCCTATGCTGGTATGAGTTCAAATATTTTTGTAGTTTGTATTTGACAGTACAATTAGGACATTATTGCACAGAAAGAGCATTTTTAAAAGCTAATAAGGAACAAGGAACCCAGCCAATGATGGGTCATAAGCCCTATAAACGCTTGAATATCCCTATTCCCGAGCTTGAAAAAAGCTTCTTCATATTCTGTTGAGTAAAAGTTTCAGATTTATGAACAAGCATTTGGAAATACTCAAAGTGTTGATTTTTTGAAGTGTGATCTGCATTTATAATATATATCAATGCAAAAAAACACAAAATTTAAAATTGACATGGAACATTTTTTTATATTTCCCAAACATTATTTTTTATTCCTGTAATCTGGTAATTTTAATAACCAATACTATTTAAAAAGCCTGACTCGTACTTCCGCATGTATCTTGTAATGTACTTTTATCAACAAACCTCACTGACAGCTGTAGTTCTGGAAAATAACTTTATAGGTTATGTGTACTATAAACCGTGTATGTTTTCGCAAGATTTATATTTTTATGGAGTCTTTTAGCGCAACATTGTGCAATCAATATCATGCTAATTCGACACGCACAAAATGCGCAGATAGTGTTAGTTAAATCATTTTACATGTGCCATTATAAAATTGTGAGGTACCTATATTGCAATAATTTTGAGAATCACAGATTGAATTTTAATTAAAATATAAGATCTATGATGTTGGTTTTCTGCACCAAATAACAATTCAATAAAGGGCATAGGCTTGTTGATAAGTTGATTCCCGAGAGTTCGTTTGATCAATTCAAATCCGTTGTTTGATATACCTAAAGATAGCAATGCTAGAAATACATACGCGGTTTAATTGTCACACGGAAATTAAATTCACAATCTGTACATCTAAAAGGAAGGAAGATAATTACGTATAAATTTAGTTAAACATAATAAATGGAAAGCTTTTAACATGAAAACAAATAAACCGGTAAACATACGACATGGGACGTAATGGAAATACATGAAATTTTATCGGCACGATGTTCAATGACAAGATAACAGTAGTGAGAAAAAGGATATGTCAATTATCTAGACACAAAAGTTTGAATATAAAGAAATCATTCAAAACGCATTTAATATTTGCTATCTTTGCTCTGAGAAGGCAGAATTCTTTCGAGAAGATTACGCCATGAGTCAGACAGACATGTTCTAACGGACATTTCTGTTATCGATGGGTTTGATGGTGTAAAATTGAATTTACAATAAACTTACCTGGAGATATAGTCTTCTCTAGAATTTGGATAAGCTGTATGTTCGTTTCTGAGTGCATTTTGTGTAATTTAGTGCTGCACTTTTTTATTTAACCAACACCGTATACTCCAATCTTCAATGCCAGCCAGCGATCGGCGATCATGAATACAGACTGAAGAAAGGTGGTGTTTCCGGTAGACATTTTTAAAATTATCTAAATATTTCACGATTAGTGTAATTTTCTATTTTACAATAAATGTTGTTATTTTGTATGTATTATTATGGCTTTATTTCTTTTGTTAAATACATTTTAATATAATTTTATGTTTTTTAAGTTTTCAATATGACCGGAACCAAAATGTCTTTATGTCAAATCTGCCCATCTGCCAAATAGGGATGCGCGATATTGAAAAAATATCGATGTTTATATCGATAACGATGATATTTTTATCTATAAGAAAATTATATTGTTAATTTATATTATATTATTCTATAATATCTATAGTGGATTAAGATTGAAATTTTCGTCGCACATGCCGATATCGATATTTTTTTCTCGATAAATTAAAATCGGATTCTCGGATATGGATAATGCATCATAAATTTGTTGTCCCATATCGGATATTGTTATCTATAATACCACTGATATCAGCAGTAAAATAAAAAACAAATAATTTGTTTTTTATTCAAGTAAAACCAAAGAAAAAACTTATTATTGATTATAATATTTATTAGTGATTCCTCCAAAGAAAAACCATTATCACCATAATCATCATACCATATCCGCTCTCTGTGTGAGGCATAAATATGGATTCCACCAATTGCCTCCAAGCCAATCTCTTAATTATATTTTAAATTATCGTTTTTCTTTCGCACCAGTAATAATATACATATAATCATGTACACATTATATTGTATTATAATCTTGGAGGGATCACTATAGTAAATAATAATAAAAATACAGCTAATTAGATATTGTGGAGTTTTCCTTTAATTTTTAATTTGACACGTTCTCTCGCAATTGGTTCTAATACTAACACCGACTCGTGTATCTTATTAAAAAGAGTAGAAAATTTACCTTTATACCGACTAATATTAAAATTATATTGATTCCTCCAAGATACCGACGTTTTTTTTTCAAATTAAATTTGAAGAAACACATAATATTACGAATTATTATCTAATAACTACAAAATAGAAAAGAAATGCATTTTCAAGATTTTTTCTGTTAGGTACTAGGTTTTGAAATTAATTTGTCAGCCGGTATACAGAGTAGTTTTTTTTTTTACTGCCTATTACCAACACCCCCTCTACTTCAGGGGGTGGTGCTATTACAATACATATTTAGGTATATACTAAACAACTATAATATCTGCCGAGAGCAGCTAATTGCATATTATATGTATTTTTCTTTGCTTAAACTGTTTTATCTACCGGTGACTCCTAGTTTCATATTTTGTCGTTGCGTCGGAGGGTCGCTCACTATGGAAGAAACCCGTTTTTTAGTTTTCTTCTTGAATGATTGGTCTGTAATACAGGTCTATGAAAAATATTAAATCGTTGAATGGTGCTTACTGGTTATAAGCCTCGCCCCCTTTTTATGAAATAGTGTGGAAAATTTACAAAAATATTGGTGATCTCTCATGATAAAGCTTACGCGAAAAAACGTGTTTTTCAATCTGTGCCATCGTTATTCTGGGGATGAGAAATATATTAAATTTATAGGGTAATCATAGAAAATAAAACACATTTTTATAATAGATTATGGCAAATGTTTTCGTGGCAATCTTAGTCAATAGGTATACACAATATACAAACAAGAAAACTAAAAAATATAATTATTCTTAACGACAGTACCAAAAATGGCGTGCTTGTCTTAATTTATAGACACCTAAGATATGCAACATCAAAAACACTTGAATCTTTAGGTAACTCAATCAAATTATACAGTTTTTACATCTAACTAAACGGCACAATCAATGGTGTATGTATAAATTATTGATAAAGTGCTGTATAAATTTGTTAAAAATATTATATAATATGTAGTAACTATCGCTTAATCTTATTAAATACTTTCTTAGAAGTAGTACGCCAATAGGTTGAAAAAATATTATTTAATTTATGTAGGTAAGTATTTTAATACTATTTATCATTTTTTAATACACCTTAATGATGTTAGATTTAGGTAATGAATCCTTTACAATGACTAAATTTCAAATATGGCGGATAACGGTTTTATAAAATGAATTTAATGTGTAATTTCGTTGTTGACAAAAATTGCCCTTGATAAATCTGCTATCATAATTCTACGGGCGCTTTGTATGATGTGTTCACTACTTTAAAACTTTTTTTATTAAATTATTATAATTATATTTAATTAATACGGACTAAAACATATTGAAATCAGATTGAAATTTCAATTCTGGCAGATAGATAGACAAAGTTTTGGAAAGACAGTTTTACTTACTAATATAGAAAAAAAACGGTTTGAAAAATTCGAGAATTATATTGTTTTAAATTCAAAGTAATTTAGCAACATTTAAGAACTAAAAGGTAGTACCTGTCAGGAGTAATTATTATTATGACATTAAAGATCTGTTGATTAGGTCTCAATAAATATTTACATGATGATAGGATATTGTCAAACAGTATACAATTATTATTATGTAAACTATAAAAGAATCAATAAAAGGTAACTGAAGCATCATTACCGTCATCCATAAAATTAGACGGAGGTTAACATTATAAATTCAATTAAAATATTTGTAAGTTTCTAGTTTCGTGTAAATTGTAAATGCAACGTTAGCTACGTTTTAACTACGAGTAATAGCAGAGAATTTTCATTTCTGACGTAGGTAGGTAGCACAGAACGTGATTTAGAATAACTCAAAAAAACTTACCGGAATTCGTACCTAAATCTACACATTTCAGCACTTATTTATCTACTCGTAATACAATTTACTATCATAAATAAGTTACAAATAAAGGTAACAGATACACAATCAATTATTACAATATAACAATTTTTAACATCAAAACAGCTTTTTCGATATGTCAAACTCTTCTCAAGCAGATTCAGTATAATGAATGAACTATTGATGAATTATAAAGGGTACAAATTTGGGTAAAATTATTTTAAAGAAAATATGTAAATCCATCTCTTAATCAATCAGTCTCTTCGTAGTTCCACTCTCCGCTCCTCTCTCTCTCAACAATCCCTAAAAAAACTAGTTTAAATCGAAGGCATCTTATTAAAGCTAATACCTAATAAGTTTGAGGGTAATAATAATTTCAACATGAAAATCAACAAGTCATATGTATAAAATTGGTCGTTGGATGTACCCACCTAATCTTGATAATATAATCTTTATGGCTTTCAGGGAAATTAATCATTTTTTGAATACTAATAGTCTCCTACTCCGATTCTGAAAGTATTTAGATAAGTTTTTTTGTATGAAAACGGAATCATTCAAGTGTTTCATTTTGTAGCTAGGTAGTCTGTTCAGTAACATGTGACCAACAAAAACATAAATAAATCTAAAACCAGTTCAATAATAATTTTTAAAAAAAGATATACGTATTACGTTAACCCTTTCAGAATCCCCAAGTAGAATTTATTTACGTGATTTGATCTAATATGATATAATAATAACAATATATAGCCTGATGAATAATTATTGAATAAGGTGAAGAAAAATATTTCAATTTTGCATTTAAAAAGTACCTATATCAGGGTATAATTTTAAATTGATATATTTGTATACGAAAGCCAATCAGTCTGTGGTTTCTAAATATCAAGAAGTTTGGGTAAAATTTCAACATCGCATTACCTAAGGGGATAATAAGACACATAATGGAAAGGACAGTTTGAGATTTACAAAGGTACATTTATATAAGAAGGTACTTGTATTGTGAATAATATGTCCTCTCAATACCAACGGTTCGTACTTTTGTGTCATTGTCCACAATGACACGTCATGCAAACATTTCTTTATATATTTACGTTACAATTACACAATAAATATGTACTTTCTTTTCTCTTACCCCAGATCAGATCAAGGTACACAAATTAATTTATTTATCTCTTAAATTTAATATGAAATATACTAAAGATAATACTCACGTTTACGACCCTTTATAAAGAGTTTACAAATACTTACGCGTTAAAAAATTTAAATTGACAAAAAACGCACAGGCGTTGAATACATTTTTGAAAATTCACTCGAATTTTTTTTCGAATCGCGTTTGGAATGGATAATTTTGGAATAAGGGTTAAAAATCACAACAAAAATATCGACAACCAAAAAAATGGCACAGGTTTAAAAATGGCAAATGATAATTTTTAAAATATGGCGAGAAACTTTGTCAGTTACGTAAAAAATGTAGGTGGATGAAAACAAGTTAGTACACAAAAAACAATCAAGGATTTACTTCTATAAATTTATATTACATAATCTGATATACATAAAAGTGGTAACTCTGTTGTTAAGGTATGTATTTCTACTTTTTAATAGTAATAACTTAATAATTCGATCACTGAAAATAATCACCGATTTAGAAAATACCTACATAATAAAAGTTTTGTAAAGCAATGAAATTGAATAATTTTGATTATACAATAGGTACTCAAAATTACACGATATTAATATACAATGTACAGGTAATGTGGAAAAATAGGGCTTTTAAAGCAAGATCTTAAGTAAATAATTTCGATTCTGATTTTCTAGCGCAATTGACTAGAGTTTTATCGCATTAGTATAAGCAACATTAGTTGATTTCCAAAATTGGGTAACACAATAAATATTAAAATTATATTTCAAACATTTTTTTCGAAACATGCGCAAAACACAATAATAATCATAATTTTTAGTTTTTTTTAACTATTCTTACAAAATTACATACAAAACTCATATAAAACACTAGGATAAGTACATAACATACGAGTATTTAAAATAAATAAGTACGTATTTTCATTGGAAATGAGAGTATTTTAGCCATCGATCATTACAACAAATAATGAAAGATATTTTGATTTTTGTATAGGTATAGATATTCTTAATGATAAATCGGGATTAAGGTTTCAGTTACAAAGCTAAAAACTAAATTAAACAATAGTAAAAGAAATAGGATACAGAATGCTAAACAATACCTTTGCCAACGTTAAACAAAAAAATATTTCATGGTTCACCGAAAGTTGGCAGGTAAATTAACATAATAATCGATAAGATGACTGTCTTCGTTAAAAATAGGTTCACACTCGTAAAAAAAAGCTTAGTATTCAAAATAAGTATCTATTTTGACATTTAAACATGGCAAGGATTGATAAATGCAATATATAGACAGGCATCTCGTCGATACTAAAGATCATTCGACTCTCACTCGAGGAGAATTAAAACGGTAAGCTGGCAACGAACATATTCTCTATGAGAGGAGGCGCCGGGACCAGGTCTTCCAACTTGAGATAGAATATCCTCTGCAGGCCTTGGACAGAAAGAGAGCGGAGTTCTGGAAGTTTCCCCAGGAGTCTGCTGAAGTAGTGCGCCTTCCTCTGGGCCTCAGCGTTGTACGTCACGTGGTCTCTCAGGGACCCGATTATCTTCATCTGAAGCTGCTCCACTCTGTGCGGTTCCTTCAGACCGTGACGTTCTGTAACAATTCAAATATTTTCGTTACATACAGTATTTTCAAGCACGCAGCTAAATTTATTTTTTTCATCTTAAAATATTTAAAAATAACAACAAGTTATGTATACCTGTAACAAGAGTAAGAGCGCAAAGGCAGGCAAAGGCGGAGATGTCTATCTCCATAGAGTGAAGGCTGCAGCTGAAGTCCAGGATGGCGTGAAGCCAGTCTCCGAAGGAACGTTGGCACTGTTGCTTGTCTAGTACAACGCCATTGCAGAAGGTCATCTTAGTATCATCCAGCTTCGTTCGGTAGGAGAGTCGCAAAACAAACAACTCGAGGGAGGCAGATTGAAAGAGGAGCTCTTGATCGTCAGGGCACAATTCCAAAAATCCCGGAAGCTTATCGGCGAAGTGTTTGATGACATCGACTACTTCCTTCACCATACCGACCGCTAAACACTTTTGAAATCTGCAAAATTGGCAGCGGTTTCTCCGTCTCTTGTCTACGGGGCAGGCCTTGTCAGCCAGACACACGTATTTGGAACCTTTCTGTACTGTTCTCTTGAAGAAACCCTTGCAGCCTTCGCAAGTTCGAACTCCGTAGTGTTGGCAAGCGGCGGTATCACCGCACACGGCGCACAGCTGGCTGGGGGAAGGGGGGGCGGGGACACCGGCCCCGGGGGAGCTGGAGGCCGAGCTGGAGGCGGCGGAGGGGCCGGGCCGGGGGGGCGCAGGCGCGGGCTCTCCCCGGAGCTGGCGGACTCGGAGCGTTGCAGCGGGAGGGAGGCGCGCCGAGAGCGGAGCCCGAGGGGCTCGGCCGCGGCGGGGAAGGGGGGCAGCGAGTAGGAGTCTTGCGGGTGCGCGGCGGGCGCGGTCTCATAGCCCGGGCTGCAGGGCTGCGGGGGCACGTAGTAGGCCGGGGAGTAGTGCTGCTGCGGGTGGAAGTCATACACGTGCGCCGGCACGTGGCCGTGCGCCGGGTGGTGGTAGGAGGCGGGCCCGAGGTTGTAGCAGTCCTCGTCCATCTTGATGTTGAAGGCCAGTTCAGGGCGCGTGTGCCGCACGGAGTACGTCTCCTGGAAGCTGGGCAGGGCGGGGGGCGCGTGGAGGCCCTCCTGTTGGCTGAACTCGACGTCGGGGAATGGATCTAGTCCGTCCTGTAAGGCGCCCGAAGCGTCCTCACTATAAGGAAGCGATAGTAGATCGGCGAAAGTTGACCCAAATGATGTCTGAAAAAAAAAGAAAAACGGTATTTTACTTTAACTGCGTAGAAAAACGAACATAAAGACCCACCGATATCAATTCCGGGTAACTTTTTTCACTAAAAGGCTTGAGTAGGTATTTCGTCCCTTCCAGCGAGACGTACCTAACTTTCACCCTCGCTCCGCCCTTCACTACTAACATGGGCGGGTTTGCGCAGCCGCCCATCAAGTATTTCATAAAATATTCATGGAGAAAGCAATGGCGTCAGTGACAAAAAATAACTCTTTTTAAAAGTGAAATTTTTATTTTTGTAATTAACTGATAAAATGATCAAGATACACTGCACTTGGTGTAGTAATGCAGTGCACTATGAACGATTGGGTGCGGATAAGGGAAAATAGTAGTAGTAAGTACCAGGCCTGTTGGTCATTACAACAGCTTTTTTAAGTTGCTGAATATAATTTATTTAAAGAATGCAGTAAGTACAACTATCAACACAAACATAAAAACTACACGATAGGTAATATCTGTTGGTAGAATGTGATATCGAATTACTTCAAAATACGTAACGCGAGTATCTAAAATTTAATTTCAATCATGTCTCTTATTACATTTCCCGCCATGTCAATGAAAATTTGCGTTAAAAAGAAGCGAGTGTTTTGATTGTATTATTTATGTTTTTATATCGTCACGGCTGAGAGGTTCGCCCCTGGGACGAGTATAGTTAAATGTCATCGCCTTGGAGACGCTACCCGCTACAAATTATGCCAGTGCTGTAGTACGCGGGAATATCTATAAAGCTACTTCAGAGTATGAAAACGTGCATGAAAATAATATTATCTAAAGCGTTTGAAACATGTTGGAAAGTTCTAATATTTTAAACGCTTATTGTAATATTCAGTATAAATGATGTGTCTATTAACTAAAAATATTTAAAAAATTACATTGACGTGGGCGAAAATGGGAAAACAAGTCAAACCATCCCAAATTCCTAAAATTTGCATAAATTCGGACAGATAATGTCGGTTTTATGAACAGCGTTATTTAATTAGATACCTATCAAAACAGAAGATATGTGGGTACCCAATATGCATAGAGTAACAAAACTCGTAGTGCAACCCAAAAACTGGTGAATCTACAAATCTACATCATATTTGGAATCGAATATTATGACTTTTGAATCTGAGCTTGATTTTTTTTCTTCTCGTAAAAGCTTAAGTACCGTAGATTAAATAAAATTGCAAAAATTATATTTAAAATTCGGTTTTTGCTTTTATTTTCACTGTGTACAATATAAAATTGACTGAATAAATGATATTTGAAACAATTTTTAAAAGATTTCGAAAAAAAAATCATCTCCTTGATGAATTTTCACGAAAACTATGGGTCAAATCAAAATAATTTATTCTACGGAATCGGCCCCAAATATGAAGTACGATCACTGGTATCCCGCTTGTTCCTTGAGTTTTGTTATAAGTACTTTAGAAGTTACATACCTAATTTAATTTTTGAAATCTATTTAAAAACGCAGTGCCTAGTTGAAATATTAAGATTTAAAGGAGATATTTTTTTTCTCTAGTATTTCTAAAACTGGCAAGGTACCCAGTAAATTAATTCATAGTAAGTACGATATTAAAAATTTACTTGGGTATGTAAACATTAAGGTATGCAAAAAAATCCTATAACACATAATAAACTGAAAACGAAACCTGAACAAACAGAGAAAACATTTGCTTTGAATTTTTTATCTTGCCCATGCCTAATGTTTTTCCACGGATCACATGTTGTTTATTCTCTGTCGGTAGAGGAGAGATTTTCCCGTTTATTAAACCCTAGACCATAATTATCTTAATCTAAAACTGCAACATGCTTTGGGCTATAAATCAAATTTAATCGTTTCACTACACCCTGTTTATGAAAAATTAGAAGGGTAGTGGGCAAGGGTATTTTTTTATAAGAATTAATATTCAAAATAAGAATAACTACACATTAAAGAAACCAAATCGCCAACATACTCGTAAATAATTTTCGATGCTACAATTTGACATCTCAACAGAGACGAGAAGTTTGGAAGGGAATATGACCTGTCATTGGCTGGTTTACAGGGCTTATGACCTGTCATTGGCTGTGTTAAGTGGCCACTTGATGTATTGCAACATTCCCATTTCGCCTAGTATTTGATATCCATATCAGAACTTGTATACCTATATACAGTGAAACGGCGCGAAAATACTCTCTGTCATCCATTGAGAAAATTGCTAAGCATTTAAGCAGAAACCTTTATGATTGCAAGTGAGATTCTTATTTAATTATATCACCTACTAGGAAACGCATGAAGATGACTCTTCAATTTGTAATGCTGATATTTTTTACCAGCTAATTTATAGTATTTTATATATAAAATAGTATTTTCACAAAAAAAATTAAATTAAAAATATTATATATTATTTTTGATCTCCCTTGTACCTCACACCTATTATAATTCCCGTTTATAAAATCATCCCCACGAATCCTGGGGATGAAATAAAGGGATGAATATAACAATAGTAATATTATAATTCATTATTTTATTGTCACTTTGTTATCAGTTGTTAGCATCAGGAAAGCATTCACGCCCCTGTAATAATATCAAAATACCCCCTTCTTTTATTAATCTTATTTTAATCAACTTCAACCCTTGATTTAAGGGTTGTTGGTAATAAAACCGGTAATTATCTTTGATCCGTTGACTTATCAAATAATGCTAAGTGGGTAAGTATGTGATTTCGTTTAATTTTGGGTCTATTTTTAGGTAATTTTTGGCGTTGCATACCTAATTATTATAACAATTCTGTAAAAATACTACTACTCTCCCTAATCCGCACCCAATGGTGCATAGGGCACTGCATTGGTACACCAAGTGCAGTGAATCAAAAGATATTGAACATTGTGCTAAATTCCAAGACCACAACGTATGTCTGATGGAACGGAGCGGGCTACCTGACCATGCTTCCTCTTAATTTCTCATAGAAAAAAAAATCAGTTTTGCACTTATCGACTGTGTCAAGTAACTCAATAGATAATCGACAGTGGAAAGGAAAAAGTTACCAAGCGACATAGTATGTGCAAAGGAAAATGATACCAAGTGACATGATATTATCATGACGTTCGGTATCATTTTTCTTTGCACAAATTATGTCGTTTATGCATTTATGATTTTAGTCCAGAAAAATAAGTCAGTGGTGTTTACCTGCGTTTGCAGCAGTAGCATGCTTGAGTGCGGGTGGTGGTGGCGTGCGGGGGGCCGCGAGGGTGGCGGCGCAGGGCTCCGGCGCGCCCGAGTCGCCCCCTGACTCCTGGGGCGAGGGCTGCGCGGGACCTGAAACAAGTAAATGTTACTAATTAATATCATTCTCGATTCATAGATGTCACTGTAGTCGCTTTACAAATGATAAGCTAACTAACTAACTAACCGTCACGCCTTTTTCCCGAAGGGGTAGGCAGAGAGGATAGAACGCCACACCACTCTGTCTTGGTATACTTTTCTTGCTTCCTCCACATTCATACATCTTCTCATGCACGCACGTCGACTATTCCGACTTCTTACATGCCGACTTTCAAGCACTTGTTTTACTTGATCATGCCATGTCTTTCTCCGCCTTCCTCGACTTCTACATCCAGGGACAGTCGCATCATATTTTTTTTAGCCGTTTTTTCATCATCCATTCGCTCTACATGACCGAACTGATATGTTATGTAAATTGCACTGTAAACTGATATGTTATGTAAATTGTAAATTGCACATACCTATCATATATACAAATACAACATTTAAAAATGAGTTTATATAAAAATGAGTTAAAGCGTAAAACTGATCATCCTACCTTCGTGTAATAAAATTATCAAGATACACTGCACTTGGTAAACCAATGCAGTGCCCTATGCACTATTAGGTGCGGATAAAGGAAAGTAGTTCCTACTAGTATTGTACAAAAAATATTTTTTTTAACAATTAGTAATTTACTTATGATACGTTAAGTAGCCTCTTGTGCCAGCCAATGGCTCATCATAAGCCCTGTAAACGGCTAAATATTTACATATCCGCAGAAGTTTAATCTTTGTTGCGATGCCATATAAAACTATAGTCTACTTTCATTAATTTAGACTTTTGTCGTGCTTTTTTAAACATTGTCAAAAAAGATTATAATGATTTTTTATAAATAAAAAGTGAACGTATTATAAAGGGAGGTGAATCGGTAGATAAATAAAACATAAATAATAAAATATAAACGTTTTTTTGCAACAATCCTTTAGTTTGTTTAAATTGTTAAAACATGTTGGTGTTTTTCAATTACCATGACCAAATGGATTTTTTATAGTCAAAAAAAAATTGAAAGGTAAATAATTATTTTTTTTTGGATTTATAAAAATTGTTGAGATACATATTCAATGATTTTCTTAAAGTAAAAACAGGTGTATAGATTTTTATTACCTTTTTTAAACTAATAAACTTTTGGGCTATTTAACGATACGTTAAACCGTTACACATTCGCAAATTATGTTTGTAAAATTAATGTGATAATTACCAATGCTAGGGATGAAGTATTTATTGTATTTCATCCGAATTTTGTAGATGTCAGGTGTTCTACTTGGGTCGAAAGTCAGCATTAACAACCAGTGTCAAATTCATCAACTTTTGTAATGAATTATTTATTACTTTGATTTATTTTTGAATCGCGAATTTCACCTTCCACTGTAATCTCTGGGACATGTCACCACTGAATGACGTCTCTTCAGAAGTGGCCTCCTAATATATCTAACACCATTGTGATGGCCATAATAAAGCTATGGGTAATCTACCCCATGAGATTCAGGGGTAAATAAACACGTTTAAAAATAATAAAATTGGGAAAATAATCATAAGAAGAAAAAAATCTTAGCAAGGCAATAAAATTGAAAATGGGGAAAGTTGTTTTTGTACATAGGTAATTACATATAATGACCAAAACACATTTTTGTCTAAAATAATAAATACAAAAAATCTTTATTGGGTACTTGAAAACCTGACATTACAGTTGAAACAAAGTAATAGAAAAAACGATTGAACTTATATCTACACGACATTAAATTTTTTAAAATTTCAATTCCTTATTTTACAAAATTGGCCGTAGCTTATGTGTTTTTTTGTTAACATGTCAAAGTGAAATAATATTAAAGTTTATTTTATTTTATTAGATTTATAATATTTTTTTAGAGAGATATCTTTAAACGTTATTTTGTTTCTTCCAAAAGAACGCGAAAAAGATTATGTAAATTTTATACAGCAATTACTTAAGTACCTACATTAATTTTTTAGCACGAAAAGATTGACAACACCTGTACCTATCTATTTATATAAAGCAAAGCGCTTTCAACGAAAATATTCATACCGTATACTTTACCGTATACCTTTAATAAAATTGAATTAGCCCGTACAAATTTACAGTATCCACCCTTCTAAACATACAGAAAACTAGTCTTTAAAACAAACATGCATAAGCTTTGATTTCCAATGAACCTTTGTTACTTGACTTACTACATTTTAATAATTATTAAAGCTAGAAAACGTTCATAGCAAAATAGCCAGAGAGACCGTGTGATCTAAGGGATGTTTTAAGGTGTTTTTAAACATGGTGGATTTAGGGCGTTTTGGATCTGGGAATGGTTTTGGAGAAGAATGGGGTGTAAGGGGAGGGGTAGGTCCCAGGGGAGGATATGAAATCAGTGGTATTTGCAACCCTCCATTATAGCCGGAGTCATTATGAGTTATGTGTGTCGAAGTGGCGCTATTCACTAATATTTATAGCAGGTAGGTATTGTAGGGTGGTTTAAGTCAAATATACCTACATTATTCGATGTTTTGATAATATTCGAGTTTTTATTAAATAAACTTAAATTCGATATGTCCCAAATTAAAAAAATTAAAATTCTATATTGACACCTCGCAAGAACCTAAACTCTTTAAATTTGAGAATATTATGTAGTTCAGACAATTTCTTGGTGTATTATACCTACGCACGGTGATATGACTGAGCGTGGGTTGAATAAGTAAAGCAAGTAATGCAGCGACCACTGGTGTTAGTAAAAAAATTATGAAAGACGATTCAGGTAACTGGGTTATATTATACCACTAACGTCTCCTGAGAGCCTTAACCATGCTTGCCTATTCAACACGGCATGCATCAGGTTTCCGACTGATAATAAATTTACCGATGCCAGTTTATTTATATAAACAATATGAGACGCGGTTGACATTATGAAGAAAACGCACGGGAGCTCGCTTAGCTTAGAGCTAGTTTATAAAATCCGAATACTTATTACATACAAACAATATTCAGAACGTTGACAGTGTTAATAAATGTAGTTTTGTGAATTAAGGTAGTGAGAAGCAAATTAATGCCCACATGAGGAGCAGATAAGGAATGATGATGGTGACAAAGCTAAACATGGCTAGTTTTTGTATTTTCTACAAAACAACGTTATTTTTATTTATCTCACATTCGTTTCCAGAGTTTCTCTGTCTCTGTTGAGATATCAATAATATCTGATATCAGCCCAGCATGGGTATAACCCAGTAATTTGTCTACAAGTATTTGTATTCATTCAAAAAGTTGTTATTTTTATTAATTTATTGAGTTAAAATAAATGTGACTATCTGAATCTCCCCCAAAAGCTCGCTAGTATACTGGCGAACCTATTTACGTAGGGAAAATTACGTTTTATTTTATATTGTTATATGAGTCGATATTGCTTGCCTTATAATCCGGAACGTTTTGGATTGCCCCGCTTCTTTTTTAGTGTTTCAACGAAAACAATTATTTTGTGAATCAGTGGAAAACAGCGACATTTCTGAAGAAATTTCAGGCAAGTATGTGGTATCAATTACTTAGTACGAGTACTCGATTAAACTTTTTCATTTTTTTTTTGTTAAATCCCTAATCGTCAAATCGTTAAAAATCTGATTGAGAACGAAGAAATTTTTAAAGGATTGTGTACAATATGCAATCTTTAATTATTAGGTATGTAAATTTATACACTCAATCCATCTGAAATAAGAAGGCCTTAATTTTTACGATGCATCCCGGTGCAGAGATCTCACAGAATTTAAAATTTGTATTCATTCTTGGCGGCCACATTGTGAATGCGTCAGCTTTAAGTAAAAAGCAGTCAGATTATTTAAAATACTGTGATAAAATGGAGAAACGGCATTATGTTGCGAAGAATAATTCATCATTCCTTTTTTTGCTTAAATATTTTTTTATGGAAAAGCGGGTTAAATAAATGTCCTCAATTATTGTAGGAAATTAAACTAATTCAATCTCATAATACTAACAGAATTGTGAGTATAATTAATTTTATGTCAGACTTGAGGCCGTTTTTATAAGCTTATTGATCAGGTACTCGGTGTACAAAATATTATTTGATTAGTTCATAGGCTTTAGAGAAGCCAAAGTTATGAGAATGCTTGAACATTTTGTAGTTTGGTTTTCGTACAAATTAATATGGGAAACATTTTATTGCTTCTAGTAAAACAGCGTAGGTATTCGTAGTAAAGGACGCTGTCGGTAAAACAGTAGTTGTCCTTGGGAAATTCGCTTCAGTTTTTAAAAGAAGTTGACAGATGCTGTTTATTAAAATAATTGGTCGATAATACATCTGCAGGGCGGGAAGCGTGTCTATAATAAAGGCCGTAATTAAATTTAAAACGATTGTAAAATGTCATAGGGTTAGAAAGGTGCGCCTTCATGGTAATTTCTTTCTTATGGTCAACTGTCCAACTGTCCAACTGTCCAACTGTCCATTGTCCACTGCACTGGCACTGGTACTGTGGAGATGACATAAGTGTGATAAAGTTCGTTTTAGACCTGCTTGTTGCTATATGTTTATGCTAATATTTATTATAGACAACATCAAGACTTTTTTAAAATAAAATGTTATTTTTGTCATCATAACAAAAAGCAGATAAGTACTTCTTAGTGTTTTCTTAACATTTCTACTCTTTCTATACTACTTACTACTATTACTATTTTTTTGAAGGTACCTATACTTTTTTTGAAGCTGTGTCGCTGTGTCTAAAAATATAATTACGCAGATCTGTATACGCAAAATGATTAAAAGGTTTTAACATAGTGACTAAAAGCCATAGTTAATGATAAAATAATGTACCGAACATTCCTAGATAAGTATGGGTAATTAATTATAACAAAGTGGTGTGCCGTGCGTTTTAAACGATTATTATAATATCACATTTTAAACTGTGTTTATACTCACCTAATAAATAAATGTGAATATCGATTTTATAAGGTCTTGTATTGAAACGTTGGATAGTTCATTTAATAACATCGCTTATACATTTTGCAACTGCATTCTCCCTGTCAATATCATGGCATGGTACATCCATTAACATGGCATAATAACCCCTGAAATAACGATATTTTAAACAGACACAAAACCCTGAGAAATTCAATAAACTACTTTAAGTTATTGACATTTTAAGGCAATGCGATTTAAGAATAAATACGATCAATAAATGCTTAAGGATGAAATTTATTGTAAACATTATATTATGCTATTTTCTACTCGAGTCATTTAAATAATAGGACCCTTAATAGAATATGTTATAAACTCTTGGTAATCTAGACTAATGCTTAGATATCGATTCACTTTAGCAAAAGCACTAGAGGGATTAACGTAAACTTGATTATTCATATTGCAGATAATATGAATCTGAACAAAAAGGTATAAACATTCGAACTAGTATATTATTATCTATTTTATTTGCCATTTAAGGAAAGTTCATAAAAACCTTTAAAAAATGACTTTATTAATATTTAGCAATAAACACAACGTAACGCGGTCAAATAGAGAGTAAAAGATTTTCGTCTTCTAATATTGATCGACTGAATTCTTTACTTGCACAAAAATGAGTCCCTATGTTTTCAGAGCCAATTTATAGAGTGCAATTAAAAATGTTTCGATTGGACAGAAAGTGAAACATATTTGCGAAGAATTTCTTAAGGTCAAAAGCAACATTTAAACCGTTGTATTTTTGATAATACAAAGTGTGAAAAAAATGCTTCCTTTGCTGAAATTGCATTGGCAATAAGGATCTTTATTCCATAACAACTGTAGAAGATTATTGCAAAATATATATTATTATAATTTAATTCCGGCTCGTGTCTGTATACTTAACGAAACTATTTTAATGCGACATGTTTCAAGCAATAAAGTCAGAATAGGATCAATTTGATATGAACAGTTGGAGCGGACTTATTATGTGAACACGCGTTTTCCGCCTTACAGCTGCGGATAATAACCACAGAAGTTCGCCAAGGAAAACTTGTACATATTTTACGAACGAGAGATTTCAGGTGGCGGGAGGCGATGAGTTTTGGCGGCAAACGAAAAAAACGGGAAATGATATTATAAACAGGAAACATTAAAATATACTGCCTGCGAATTAAAATTGGTATGAACTTGGATATTTGTTTTTAATATTTGTATAAATTAATTCTTCAGGTAATCACTGTGATTATTATGTATTTATACGTAAAACTTACAGTTTATATTATGAAAACTACGTTGCATGCTGAAGTATTACTGTTTTTCTTATAAGATTATTTAGTAATTATTAGAATTACTTACTAAATGTACATTTTTATTTAAGTACTATTTAAACAGCGAGAAATAGTCCTTTAATATGAAATATTTAGGTTTTAAAAGAACTAATTTTTTAATCTTATTTACATGGAAGAAAAATCTTAAAACGTGACGAGAATTCTCAGATATTCAACGCAACAAACATGACAGTTGTTTTGTGTTCAACAAAAAAAGAATAAATAAATAAATAATCGAGGCAACACTGCATACAGTAGGCGGGTTCAACTATTTTTGTTGAAATAATTAAAACTGTGAGTGCGAATTCGGACATCATCTGCCTTGAGGAGGTCCATATAAAGATAGACCCAACTTTCTTTATTTGGGTACATACGTAGTTAATTCTGAATGTATGTAACAAGCGCACGCGCTGAGAGATGCTATTCCGCGAAACAATAAAAAAACATGAATTAATTTTGTGCGTACGTAATGTTATATTCAATGAGTTTTACGCGTATATGGAGGAATAGTAAAAAATGGTCTTGAAAAATGGACACCTACCTATTACCTACTTATAGTACCTACCCTATATACTATATTGCAGGATACACAACCCTCCATAAAATAAACAAATGGCATTTCTTTTAGGGAACCAGTAAGTATGTTTAAAAAAAAACTTAAGTAGGCCTTAAAAAGTGGTAATATACGTATTACAATAAGTGTGAATTCGTTTAATTTTTACACAAATACGCTACCAGGTAGGTATTTGAAGCTCTCGACCCTTTGAAGACTTGGCGTAAGATATTTGTTCCACAATTATAGTTTTCTGTGTATTATTTTTTGAGTGGTAGGGGCAATGAAAGCATTTGTTCGCGTACATAACGTAAATTCATCCGTATTTTTATCACACCAACAATCTTAAAATCGCGGTTTAGCTTGCTGAAAAAATCGGTAGAGTTGGCTGGACTGAAAAAAGACTCAATAGTCTTTAAAGCAGTCTAGGGAAAGGGTAGGGCTTTCATTGTCAATACCTTGAATCCGTCGGGATTTTCTGTCGTCTGACTTAGGAGAATGCGCGGGAACTAGCGGCCGAACGCTTGGCTTGGAGGCAGTTGGAATCCATATGCTCCCTATGGAGTAAGTAATATGGAATAACGATATCCATGCATCTGTATAGATTTCAAGAACTTACAAACAGATAAACATATGTGCGTTTTACATAATTTTGAAATATCGTAGTGTTAGGGCAAAAATTACAATTCTTCAATTCTTCCTCTATTTGAAAACCCACTATTCAGGTTGTACGAAGGTGGAAAAAAAGTGAACATCGTAAAATTTAATGTCTCAATAAATATTAAAAACACCATGGAAACGTAACTTATGCCGCTTTTCTAACCATTAGTGATATTAATGTCATTCATAAATGTATTACCTAAGGTACCGCTTCTTTTAAGCACATGTTTATATTCCATTTCATCATTTTCTATTATAAATTCTACCTACTTTGTAACTTAAGCTTAAATAAAACTCGAATGAAACATAATACTAACGCACATAATATTATGATTTTATGAGATATGAATATTTATTTAGCCACTAGCTACATATGGACAATGTAACAAACATACATACTATAACATGTTTATAATAACTTTGCACTAATATTAAATATTAACAAGTTAAAGACTTTTTATCAATTTAATAATATATCCCACAAGTTATAATTGCTTGTCAATACAATACTGTCTTAGGAAACCTCTGTATGTATAGGAATTGTAAATAAAGGATTAAAAGAAAATCTCTTTACATGCGACTGGAAATTATAGCAGAAATCGTTGTGATAATCAATGGTTTAGTCACAGCACTACACTGTCATGCTGTGCAGAACCTAACCGCAGTAAGAGAAAAAAAATGTTCAACTGTACCTGCAAGTTTCATGTATTGCCAAATACCATGGTGTGTTTTTGCCTTTACCATTGTTTAGGCTCTTCCCGACAGTAGGTACAGCGAATTCCTAAAGCAGTTGTAAATATTTTTCTTAAATAATGCCAAAACGGTTAATTTTCAAAAACCCTACTTTTGTAAACTGCCTTAAACGGGTAGATTTGGTTAGTCTTTAAATTGTAACTTAAAATATTCAGGCAGAATGGAAATTGAACAATTTTCTCGTAGAAATATTTGTACCGCGCACCGGAAGCGGAAGGCAGGTGATTACAAAATAAAGGGTTGTATAGGTCAAACGACGCCATGAAAAACTTGTCCCGGCTTCTAGTTTAATAGGCAGGCGACTTCCTATAATAGTCCTTGCATTTCCGGTCAGTAGGAGGCTCTGACGTGGCGAACTACAGGGCTATCCGTTAAAAGCGTCATTTGAAATTACAAGAAAAAAAAAAATCTATTTTCCTAATCCGAGTAGGTACAAATTTAACCAAAATGAAAGCCTACCTAAATAGCCTCTTTATCTGTTTTGCTGCATACATTTTTCAGAGATTATGATATTTTAAGATCACATAGTCTTGGATATTTTAGGGCTGATGCGCAAGATTCCACCTTCACCCCGAAGTCCTAATCCATATTATGTTAGCCTTTAAATTCATAGAACAGAGTTGGTTTATCCTTAGCTATGTTTTAAGGATAAGGTCTACGTTCATATCGTCAAAATGATGGACTAAAACCCTTAGAAGAATATAGTATATCCTGCGGGTAAAATTCATAGAAAAATCGAATTAAATATTTTTGGAAGAATAGTCATATTATTTTATTTTATGGGTATTGTGTACTACATTAATGGTAGTTTGTTTTTTATATGAAAATTAAAATACATCTCTTATGGGAAACCCTATAGATACTGAAGATATTAATTCATGTTGAGTATAATTTGTAAGTGGCAGGCGCGTAGGAGTTTATTATAATAGGCAATTGATCAGAAAATAAATCCTATAGATTAAGCCTATTATACTTATTATTAAATTGAGTCAATAAAAATTATCATCGCTTCAGATATCAGTTAATTTTTTTACCTTGTTTTGCAATATATAGTTAAATGCATGTAAGTAATGAGTTTGATATGGTTAAAGACCTTGTTTTATTTGATTTTATACTTAACTACATAATACAATGTTAACTTTAAAGAAATCGAAAAATGTGATTTTTTTTTTATGGCATGGCGGTAGCGCGTTGGCTGCCATGCATGAGGTCGCGGGTTCGATTTCCGATGAGGCAATACGAAATATATTTATTTGAATGCGATTTTCACACAAAAAATATTCCATTTGTGTGATACCTTGGACTGGCGCTGAAGCGTAAGACTGATCATCTTGCCTTAATGTAACAAATGATCAAGATCACTGCACTTGGTGTACCAATGCAGTGCCCTATGCACCATTTGTTGCGGATAAGGGAGCGTAGTAATAGTAGTGTTTTATTGAAACTGGATTATTTAATGTAATTTAATATCTCGACATAGGAAAGATGTAGAAACATGTTTCTTATACAGAATTGTGGCTGTCGGTGTGAGCTGTAACGTGGTATTCTTCTTTCATTTTCAACATCTTCGTCGAAAGACGTCTCACACGAAGGTAGGATGATCAGTTTTACGCTTTAACTCATTTTTAAATGTTGTGTCGATCAGCTACATCTACAGCTATAGGCAGGGTTTTAGTACCGATCCGTAATCAGCGCACAAAATTTGGAGAGCGCGCTTTTGCGGTTGCGGGCCCTGTGGCTTGGAATGCTCTCCCACCAGAAGTGCGCAACTGTGAAAGTGAAGTGATGTTTCGAAAGAAACTTAAGACTTTTATGTTCTCAAAATCTTTTGATTAATTTTGATAAAGGTATTTTCTACTCAGAAATTGAGTTTTCACTCACTTTAAATTTCCCAAGCCGTTAAATTCAATATTTGAAGCGCCCTTGAGGTATATTTATACGAAAACGGCGCTATATAAATTATCCATAATAATAATCTTAGGACTTGGTGCAATACAATATTCATATATTATGTACAATAATTGTTGAATATTATTGATGAAAAAATTAACAATATTGTAAAAAGTAAACGTACATAGGTAATTTTATAAGATATGTCTAATTTCAACGCGGACACGTTAAAATACGAATCAAGTAAAGTCATACCTTAATTATAAATTGAATTAAATTTCCTTATTCTGAGGTTATTAATAGTCTTGTATCGATATCGTCGTGGCCGTAAGGTGTTTGCAATAATGTTCCCCGTAATAACTGGGCGGATCTGCGCAGCCTCCCTCCATCTCGGCCTACGTTGCGCAACCATCTCGGCTTCATATTCACGTACTTTTTGATACCCCGAGCGTAGCATAATAACGTCCAGTAATACCTACATCTGGACGGTATCTGAGATACACTATCGGAAAGTGATTGTATCTAGGGCTGTCAGTCAAGAGAATATAATAAAGAGAATAATGTAAATTGTCCATAGCAAAAATCCTCTCTTTCCAAGGTGCTTTATTTTTTTACCTAAATACCCAGGTACCTGCATACGTTATAACTTAATAAAGATGTAAAGTAGGTCCGCCTCTTAGCATAGTGGTAGCGCATTCAGCTGCCGTACATGAGGTCGCGGGTTCGATTCCCGTAGGGGGTCACCATGAACTATTTATTCTTATTTCATATTTACATTATTTAACTCTAAGTGTTAGACTGATCATTTTGCCTTCAGGTAATAAAATGATCAAGATACACTGCACTTGGTGTGCCGATGCAGTGCCCTATGCACCATTGGGTGCGGATAAGGGAAATTAGTAGTAGTAGTAAAGTAGGTACCTACTCAAAAATTTGAATTCATTTTACTTACGTAAAAGATTCTGAAGTTCTAATAGAATACAAGATTCTTATCCAATAAAAGTTAGTTGTTCCGTGTAAGAAAATTTTTGTGTTATGTATTCAGCTCTGCTATCACCAAACAATCTTCTTCTAGATATATTGCAGTTTGGATGCGTTTATGATGATAATCGATAAATTATTAAAGATATTATTTTATAAAAAATAAAATAATTACGTATCAATCTTATGATTTCCAAGTCTTTAAATTTTTTTTACAATTTAAATTTTTTAGTTTTGTTTTGTTGCCAAAGGCCCTGAAATTATAATGCAATTAATTTTTCATAACAACTCTGGATCGCATCTGTCTCGCGCCTTGTCTATGCGAGATTGCAATCGATACCAGTGCAATTATTATTATACCCCTGCACCTACAGGGCGACCATTTAGGCCTTAAATGTGGACGTGGTGCCTTCTGCAGGTGAGGCAGATGAAACAAGATGAAACGACCGATCTTACAGATGCAAAACGGAATAAGTATCATTTACTTGTTAAATGTTTCGTCACCGACCAAGAACTGGCAAAGAGTGATATGTTGATTAAGCGAATTAAAGAATGTTGTAGTAAATCGAAAATTAGCATATTTTATGTAAATTTATGATGGCGATACCGAGATGTTCATCATCATCATCATCATACCATATCAGCTTCCTGTGTGGAGCATATGGAATCCACAAACTGCCACCAGGCCAAGCGATCGGCCGCCAGCTCCCGTGCATCCTCCCAAGTCAAGTCCAGACAGCTTTCATACTGTTGAATGCGGCGCCCGCTACTCCGAGCCGCACTCCCAGTTCTTTCTGAACTCCGTTTTCTGTCATGTTCGCTCCCAGGTATGTTAGTGGAGTTTAAATCTATTTTAAAAACGGGTATTATTGAGAACTATGGACTAGAAAATTTGGGTTTGATCACTAAAATTTATATACCAAATGCAATGAATATTGAATACGTATTGCATGAAGGTAAGGTGATCGTCTTTCCAAACTATTACAATAAGTAGTATTAATATGAAAAACAACTTCTTATAAAAAAAAAACTCTGTAATGGTAGTATTTTAAAACGCGGCTTTAGTGCTCTAACAAATGAAAACTACTGACTTCTGGAATAAAAGCTTTGGGCTCTATTTTTATTGATGTTAAATACATGTTTATTTTTAGATATTCATTAAATACTGTACTTTAGATACATTACTAATAAAAGGGTGATATATCTGTGTATGATGACCAACACAAATAGTTTTTACCAACGCTTATCCTAATTCAAGGGTTACGATATTAGTGTTAAAATTCAATTAATTAACAAAAATACTTTCTAAGTTACCATCTGGTGTTTACACAAAGCACTTTTTTCGGACTTTACCATCCGTAGAGCCTTAAATGTCGCGCACATTGCGAGCTTTACGTACATTTTAAACCCATTGCGTGCTTTTTACCAATTAAAATGTAAACAAAGAATTTTTGGATAATTGTGATAAATACGCAGATGACTCGCGAGCTAGGTTGACCACTATCACGGAAAATGGGTATCAAAGGAAAGCGGTATGGAGGAGAGATTAACACGATTGTCTTAATCTGACGATTTTAAAATAATGAAAATATCATCTTGTCAAGGTATCAAATATGAAATATTTTACAAAAATGAAAAAACTCATTAAAATAAATATCTGCAAAGTGGTTATTGCTTAACGCGTTGGAATACCACGCATGAGATTGCGGGTTCGATTCCTGACGGGGTCAACATATATGTACAAAAACTGTAGTTGAAAGTAATAAAATCTAATAAAATGATCAAGATATACTGCACTTGTGTACCAATGCAGTGCTCTATGCATCATTGGGTGCGGATAAGGGAAAGTAGTAGTTCAAATAACGTGATTTTTTTTAAACTTGGAAATTATTACACCTACCGATTTTATAAATAATGTAGTTTAAATACATTGGTACCCTGTTAAATGTTCAAAATCACTTAATAAATGTAATCAAGCACATTCATACGTACTACATATCTACATTTTAAATAAACAACAAAAAAAAAAACGTTTGAAAATTTAAAACGATGCCCAATCATTGACATTACTTTAAAATAAAAGGATTAGTAAAAAAAAAGAATTTTACCGTCCCATAACAAATACAAGAAATTGTGGTTCAACCAATTATAGCGTTTTTTCAACATGTTTTGATATTGATACTGGTATTTTCGGTCTGATTCCACGATAAAGTGGCTATATTCTTATTATTTCGACTCTAAAGGGTTAATTCTACTAAAGAATGACAACAGCAATTAAAAAATAAATTCTTTGGCGCAAGCGCATTGGACTAATTCAAAGAATTCAAATAATTTATTTTCTCTTAAGCCTTTACGTTTCATAAGGTTAAAAAATATGTTTATACGTACTTAGGTGTATACACCTTTGCCATTCAAGTAACAATTAGCGTTGGTATAAAATATAAAAAGAAAGTATGTTTTTCAACAAATTGAAATAAATGATTATTTATGTAAAAGGATTAAAAGAGAGCATGTGCATTTAAGGGAAATTTTATTTAATTTTCTGAATTTAAACAGTTTTTTGAAAAACAGTATGAATTTGTATTGATGATTCCTCTTAACAGGTCACGGCTTTAATTCCCGGGGTCAATATAAAATATGATTCAAATGTGGTTTTTCACAAAAAAATATTTCGTGATAGTCACTAAAGTGTAAGACTGATCATCTTGCCTTCATTTAATAAATAATCAAGTTACACTGCACTTTGTTTATTATGATAACATAATTGAAAAAAAGCACATCTACGCTTAGAAGGTAGGTAAGTTGTCATGATTGACCCACGAATCAACAATCAACGTTCCCTAATTAGGAAAATAATAATCAATCATCGCTGTAGATACATAAGTACCGAAGGATTTTCGTAAAAATCATTTTTAGATTCATTACATTACTTGGGTATCATTTTTATATCAACAGCCGGTCACGCACGAAACCCAAAGCTTTTAAGCTTTGTTTTTCTGACGTTAGATGTCAGTAGTTTACTTATAAAATATCAATAGGTTGTACTCTGGTATTTAGATAGGTAACTATTATACTTCGTATAAACAATGTGCTTGCGCACTCATTCAGTACCTACACGCAACGCATACAAAACCGGCAAGGCACATTCTTTTCGACGTGCGTACAAATTAATTATTTCCCAGTGGTTTATTGGACGAGATATAATATTGACCTGAATAAACGCGGGTTTATATTAAACTTTAACCGATAGTACTAAAATGGCGTTAACTTAGAATAAGTGCTATTATTCTAAAAATATGAATATCTAACGTAGTAACAGGCCTTGTAATGGACAATAATATATTACCCTAAGCCTCCAAACTGGTAAATGTTTATAGCAAACCTTAATTGACCACTAGGTACTAAGATATAAACAATAACTCTAATCTAGTGACAAATACTTTACATATTTCTGTACCGGAGCTTTATTAAAACGATTTATAAACAATAATTAAATAAATAAACAGCACTTTACAAAATGGCGACCAGTGAGATAGTAAAAGTAGGTATGTAATGTAATTTCCTATAAAATTGATAATTTATTACCCTGCTCGCATTATCCAAAACCGCCAATTTATCATCGATGTCAAATGTTTATCTATTTCAACAATATTGTATGATTTATAGTTTAATTAATGGATTTATAATTTCTAAGAAGTGATTTACATTTCTGTGTTAAAACATGATAAAATGATTAAGATTTTACACGAATGATTATGTCAATTCAATAGTAAAAATAAATTAAAAGTATCAAAGATATATAATTTGATTAAAAATTACCGAAAAACTATTAACCGAAAAAACTATTAACGGAAGCAGAATTACATAAAAAAAAAGAACTATTTTCGATACCTACATGCAAAAATTTAATTAAATTAAACGAGGTACCTTCATATAATATTATGTAGTATTCGATATTTTTCAGGAATCCTATTTTTTAAATAATTTTTCTTTTTTATTTTTTCAATAAATGATTTGGGTATCCATTTGCTAAAACGTAAACATTATTATATTTACCTGTAAAATTAATAGCACAATTTAACAAGTTGTTTATTAATTGGATAATTTTTGAAATATTCTTAAGCGCAATTAAGAAAAACACAAGACATTTTTAATTAAGTCGTTAATTACTAGGTATGTGGTTTTAAGTAAATGAAAACTTTACGTCAACTCTAGTTAAACATTCTTATCTCCATGTTTTTATAAATTCTACAGTTATTACTTACCGGTCCAGTTATATTTATCCGCCCCGTAATGAAGAAGAAAGCTCAATTCGCCTACATATTAAGTAATAAAAATTTTAACCTATTTCTAAATTTGAATATTCGTTGTTTGAATATTGAGGGTGATCTAAAATTTTATTAACTCAATGTTTGTAGCACTCACTTTGTAGTTTTCCATAATTATGAAATTAAACAACTTTTGTTTTAAACTACTTTTTTATTATTTAAACACTCCAACCGGTTTCGGAGACACTACTCCTTCATCAGGGATTTGTATAATAATAATTTTAAATTAAGTAATAAGTCGCTAACTAAAAATGTTGAAGTGGTTGACCAGGTACTGGAATAAGGGGTGGAGAGGGGAATGAAGTCGGGGGAGGAACACATGATCGGTGCATTGGGGTGTAAATCGGTGCATAAATCTGTCAACTTTGTATTTATAAGTGTCTACACCCCAATGCACCGATCATGTGTTCCTCCCCCGACTTCATTCCCCTCTCCACCCCTTATCCCAGTACCTGGTCAACCACTTCAACATTTTTAGTTAGCGACTTATTACTTACTTTTAAATTATTATTATTATACAAATCCCTGATGAAGGAGTAGTGTCTCCGAAACCGGTTGGAGTGTTAAATAATAAAAAAGTAGTTTAAAACAAAAGTTGTTTAATATCATAAAATTTTATTAGTCATCATTTAAATCCAACTACTTCATAATGAGTATTGGTGATATGAGTCTTGTTAATACTAAACTATGTGTGAACTTTACTTTGAATTGTGAATTCCTGAAATGATTGTTTTCTAATATATTATTAAAAACGTAATTTGAAATCTCCGACAGAGGTTTGTTGCACTGGTTACGTAATTGACTGAATTAATCTGTATGTAATGTAATCTATAATTTAACTCGGCATTTAATAAACCATCTGTTAAGACAAGAAACCTGGGGATAAAATAAATACTCAGGTATAATAAGGAATGTAAACTATTAATTCTGATGATGTGGTGCAAAATGTGTGCAAAGCATACAGAGATATAATAAATCATATCATATAACGTGTGTATAAACCGATATTTATAGTCTTTTTAACTTATAATAAGCGTTTCCCTAGATTTTAATTTCATTTCAGAATAAAATGGCCCAATTATTATAGTTGTTCACATAAATAATGATAATTATTTGTATAGATGGTAGGCGCGGGCTCTATAGATGGAAAAATTTAAGTCCAACTCAACCATAATTAGTTTTATATATTATTGAGCAAGTATTCGAAAAATTTAAATATTATTTTAATGTCATAAGCATAAATTTAAGCTTTTTTTTATTAAGACCATACCTAGGTACATTACTGTGCAAAAGTAATAGAGTCCATTGAATCTTTGAGCAATTTGCATAATTGTGCAAACATAAACGGTAAAATATAATTTGTATTGTACCGCGCGCTAGCATCGTTGTTCTATGCAGAAATTCACCGGTGCAAATCAGATGATATCGCTGGGCGGTGCCGTCAAACTTAATATTTATATGCACAACTTGTGTATTCACTATTTATTTGTACAACTTAGCAGCTATGGGTGGTATCAGAGAAATAATGTGGAATGAGAGGGATTCAGCCAGTATCAGGACAAGAATTATTGTATTATTTGTAGGTTGTATTACATTTAATGAAAGGTTTTTGTAAAAAAGTTTTGTGCTGGATTTGTGTCTTTTTTACATTTGCGTATTTATTATTAGGTAAATTTATTATGAGTTATTTTATTTTGACACTGTTTATAAGATAAATTAAGTTGGAAAAATACAGCAAACGTTGGCAAAAATGTTTATTATTTTTATTTTTATTTTTATTTTAATGAATATTTATTTATTTAATGCATTATCGAATTTACAAAGCTTAATATCATAATAATTATACGAAATATTAAATTATTTTAATGACGAGGTTTTTTTACTCTCAGATACATTGTATGTAAACCAACAAATAAACTTTTTAGAAAAATTGTTACAAATAAATTATTTAGAATGACGCGAATTAAAAAATCTTTACAAGATAAATAATTTAGGTTTTTTGTTTAAGACTGCCAAAAAAGTAGAAAATGCTTTTAGGTATTCTGTTTATACCTGACCATGCATAAATACTTACTTAGCGGTATTTAAAGTGGTGTGGGCGGTTGTTTAAACACAAATTATAAAAAAAAAAGCATTATGCAACTTCTCAATAAGTACTTTTGGGAAGAGAAAACATCACGATTGTTTATGTAAAGACCAATAAACTAAAACAACGCGTAAACTGACTGTTTTCTTTCACGCTATCTTATTGGATAAAATATTACATTGTGTATTACAAAGCAATAATTTTGTCTCATAAAAAACACAGACGTTGTTGTACGGTAAAACGATAAATTAATTGGTATACATCTAATTTGTATAATAAATCATGCATAAACATTTTACATGATTATTTATTATCGAAAAACAAAATAAATATGCACAAAACAGATGAACTAATTGAATATAAATAATTTTGAATGCATTTGCAAAAAAGAACAAGTTTCAAAGCGAAACTTACATTTATGGTTACAAGCTACACACAGGTTTTAAAATAAAGAAAAATATATAAGTTATTATGCCGTACATAGGTAGTTCTTTTTTCAGTTGACTGCGAACTAAAAAAACTGTATTATAATCATGAATTTTACAGCAAGATTGTTTTACTAAAACTACCATAACTTTACGAAGAAAAAAATGTCCCAATTTGAAACCCACAATTAGGCATCTTACATTTGAATTAATGTAGAGAAAAATTTCCACTTTTTAAGGTGTTAATTATAAATTGAAATTGTACTAATAGATAATGATAGTTAAGACGTAATTTGATAATTATGAAACATGATTACCTTTTGTGAACAGCGATAAAATAAATAAACTGGTATATAAGACCGATTCAAATCATTTGATCGTGTTCACGACCAGTTATTGCTCAGTTATTGCAACCCCCTATTATCTCCAACTAAACGACTGTCTTGTTATCTTTGTATTATTAACACCTGTCTATTTTCTGTATCTCAATTTGTTCATAAATACGAGTCGTTACGGTCGCGTCTTAGCAGTAATTTTTAGCAATTTCCTTAGGAATAACGTTGCTTTAGCCATTTCCCGGCACGGATCAACACGAGCCGGCAATTTCCATGTCATTTGGGTAAAGTTAGATTTGATCTATGGATCAAGCAGGTCGTTTTGCATGTGCAATGCGCACCCAGGCTGCCTCACAACTAAATTACTGTTTGATTTATAACTTAACTTAACTTGAGAGCGTGATTTAAGACTTGTTTTGTTACTATAACTTACTACGGCTATTACTCAAACGACAGAAAAAATCGTTTAAATTAAAACTGGCATCAAAATATGTCAAAATATGAAGGTGATTGGCAGTTTAATTAATTGATTAATGATTAAGTAGGTACTCACCAAAGTATTAGAATATTTACATATTAATTTAATTCCTAATAATTATTTACAATTATGTATATTTTCGTGAACACAATTACTTTTTAAATGTCAAAATTACAACCAAACGTAGGTACTATAACTTAATAAGTATTTAATCACAATGGTGAAACTAAAAAAAAGGTTGGAATAATGATGTTAACGTATTAAGTGCGAAAAAAAAACCCACATAAATACCTACTGTAAATAGTTAAAATTTAGTGGTAGGTAATGACTATTAGCAAACATTATGTTGTAGATAATATAGTTACTGTTCTATCCTTCCCACCTGACCCTATGAGGAAATGATTTAATAATGAGTCAGTATTAATTAGTCTGTTAGGAAACAACATGTAAACATTAATTTTTGTATTATGAGATACATATACAAACTCCAATACAATGCAAAATATATATGGGCCTACCTACGTTCGTATTAGGTAGGTACCTACCTATCTCTCCGCTTTGTATTGTATAAATATAGTATAATATGTATTGCTGGAGCTTTGGGCTACTACGCTAAAGTATAATATTAATAAAATAAAATTTTCCTCATTTTTCATCTTTTAAAAAATTAACACAAAGTTGGATACATAGTGAATCATTCTTACTATAAAGATCATAACATAGCATAACCATAATCCCCGTTATTTTTTATTTTATAATTATTTCCATTCTTTTTCTTCTTCTTGTATAAATATATCAATATAATATCTTATATTTTTTTAATGATCTTTTTCTCTTTTGCCTCGTGCATGCTACATGAAAGAGTATGAACACATTCACATTGACATTCACAGTATACCCACAAGCAGGCTATGCCTTGGTGGGATTTTTTTTTTATTTTCTTATTTATTTGTGATTTTATGTATTTTTTGTGAACAAAAATTTTCTTTTGAAAAAAAAAAGGGTAAAAATCCACCTATACCGCTTAAAAAAGCGTTAAAATCACTACTTGATGTACCGCTGTAGAACAACCCTAATACCTACATTATAAATAAGACGCGAATTAGGAGAAAGGAAGGATGTTATAATGATGGAATAAATTTAAATAAATTTAGTTACCTACTAGAGTAATTAAACTACTACTGTTACTGTTTTCCTAGATTGATCTTGATAGTCAAAATAAATAACACGAAATATACAAAAAGCATAATTTTTTCGTATTTGTAAACCACATCCAAAGGCCGATAAGCCCAATAAAGAAGGGAACATCGTCACAAAAGTTAACGGCATTTGCACAAGTATCCATTTAATTGAAAGGAATTGTATGTTCATTGGTAATAATTATTACCGTCGTGAGAGGTAGCATCATGGGACATTAAAAACCGCCTGTTATCGTGTTTTATTACACACAAGTAAAATTATGGCGGCATTTACAATAAACCACGTAAGAATAATAAAGACAGCCGATATTTTGTTTTAAAGACAAAAAGACGCTAGCAAAATCACTTTCTCCTCTCAATTCAAGAGATTGAAGATGATTCCGAATGAAGATGCGCAGAAATATTGAGGGAAAGTGGTCAGGAGGTGGCCATTACCCATCTTAATAATATTATATTATACCCAGCCATATTAAACAGTCGTTAAGATAGCCGATTCGAGCGAGCGAACAATTAATATTTATTTTTAATGCAAAACTCGTGGGCCTTGTCAGATCAACGTTATAAATGCGCATTTCATAAATATTAATTTTAATTCAGGTTTACAAGATTTAAAAAAATATTACAAAAAACAAGTCGTATTTTTCTAACACACAAAGAAGTCACCGTCGTTATTTGAAATAACATAATTTAGACTACCTAAGTTCACTGAAATGAATCATGGTGCAATACACCAAATTCATATTTTGGTCAAATGCAAAATAATGTTGCAAAATATATTTAAAAATATGTATATATAATAATAATTGAATTGTCACGTAACGTTACCACCCCTCTAATCGGAACAAGCGAAAAACTTGTGTTTATAGGCTTGTGACGCATACGTAAATTATTCTATAAGCAGTACAAGAAGAAAAAATTTAAAAAATGTTAATTTATATATATGTATTTTCAATTTACTCCTTTTTTGTCTACTTATTTTTTTTATCTATCCCTGTCATTTTTCATCAATTTTTTCTCATCCCATCCTTCCCTCTTATCTCTTGTTTTATGATGATTTTTTTTTTCTTTCTTTCTATGCCTATGTATACAAATATGTGAAAAACTATAATTGGTTCTCATGCTTTTTTTGTATTCTACTTTTTCAATGTATTTAAACTGTTGTTTTTTCCTGAAATAAAAAAAAAAAATGTTTCCATTTCGGTTTTGATTCGGTATTAATTTCAAATAACACAAAGGTAGGTAGGTCACATACATTCATATATGCAATAAAATAAACGTACCTAGTTAGATCTTCTCCGAAATAAATTATTTGTATAACTATCATTTAATTTGACGAATGAGATTGCATTGTGACTCAAGAAGATTCCTCACATGTCTGAGGTAGATTACTAGGCAAATTACGGCCAACAATTACATTGGTACATCTTCTATCTATGATGTTAGGTTGTATTGCGTTAGATTAATCTTTGTTAGGTTCTCTCTTCTAACGAGATGTTGGGCGCTCACAAATATGTTGACATAGATGGCTACTATTCGTACTTACTACGTACCTACTTACTACACATCTGCAATAACTATAAAAATACTTATCAATTAGTTTCACCAAAATTATACCAGCAACATTTGGAACGAGTGTTCTGTGTATGGTATAATAACATTTGAATCATGTTTGCTACTTTTGATCAGGGAGATAACTTGCATAACTAAGAATTTATATCTACGTGTTAATACGTATTTGCAGTGGTTATTCGCGTAAATTTGATTGTGAACTTTATTTTATTTATTTATAGGAAAAACAACAGTATCGATACATAAACGTAGAATACAAAAAACACGATTACCAATTATAGTTTTTCACATTTATACAATTCAAAGTAAGATGGAAAAAAATTAATATAAGAAATAAATATAAAGAGATATGAAGGGAAGGATAGGATGATAGGGATAGGTAAAAAGAAAAGAAGATGACCGGGAATAGAATTAGGATTACCTTTTATAGTCCTTAAGATTTCAAATAATTTTAATTTAAAGTTGGGTAGTCCAACTTTATAAATAACATAGCACATGCCAGCTAACTTTCTTAACTGGGAGCTTACATTTTCAGTTATTTAAAAATATGTTTTAAGAACTTATGAGTGTAAAAAAACGTTGATTTATTTAATTGATCGAAATGTAAAATTTCCATTATTATTTGTCTGTATTATTTTATATTATTTCATCCCCTTTCTAGGCAAACTTGCATGATAGGTGCAAAATTTACTTAATTATATTATAAGATGGCATCGATAGTGCAGCATTTAATTTACATAACGAGCGATTTAATTCATATTAGGTACATGTCGTTCAATTTAATAACCACAAGATCTGTGCTTTGCCGCAAAACCGCTAAACAGCGCCATAGTATCAATTATCAAATAATATCATATTATTGCTGTCAGGAAAACATGTGTAAATGAACCAAAGAAATAATAATGGTAAAAAACTTTTGGTTGTCTGTAAAGTCGGTTTACGGACGATAATTTTACGTGATGACGTCATAAAAAAATTGATGAAAAATAACATACTTTTATGAATTGAATTAAATTATTATTGCATTATCGTTATTTTGTATAATACAAAGCAGGAGATAATTGAAAATTACAATTTTTTCCATTTTTGTTTTTTAAATGTTTTTTTTTTTTCTTGAGTGCTGCTGCTGTCTCCCTTCTACTCGGAAGCATCGGCCGATGGAGTGGAAGAGAGATAGATGCTTCACAAACCGAACGCTTAGGCCGATCGTGCCTCTCTATCGCTTGTTCCGCGCTCTTGCTTGCACACTCGGCTCAGGCGGAACGTGACAATGAGTCATGATTTTTCGTGTGTGCAGCCAGCGTTCATCGATTTATTAGACGTTATCACGTCAAAACATTACCTACCCCAAATGATTATGTTATAAGCTAGTTCTTACACGAGCTAAAAATCACAAATGAAGATGGAATGTTTTTTAGTTTATTTGACCTATCTTCTATCTACTACTAAAAATTTAAAACCTTACTGAAAAAATTCAGGAAATACTATGCAATCACTAAATTTTATTTAAGTCGTTGGAAACAATATGGTTTTGATTATCGTCAAGGTATACCTGGTATACTTTCATATTCAAAGCATAGATATAATTGTATGTACGAGTATATGCCATCTTTAATTTAGTTGGTGATGTATCAGTAAGAGAATAATATACTATCTTAATGTTCTTTCGAATAATTATTGTTTAAGCATTTGGAAACTAGTACCCGTTATTTTTTCTCGTTTTTATTAATTACGGCCTCCCATGATGAATAGTATTTTTTGTTTTGTTTTGAATCTGGGACGTGATTATTGACGGTGAAATTGCTAAATACCCGCAATAAATTAAAGTGATTGAAGTTTAGCGGTGAATCTACGTCCCCGTTGAAAGTAATTATTATCTGATCGACTGGCGTACTACGAGACCTTGAGTGCAATGATTAATTTATTGCGTTTTGTGAAAATATCGCACGCAAAACTGCAGTCTTTTCGGAACATGTATTAAAACATAATTATTATGTTTTAAGGTCCATTAAGCTACGCTGACCGTAAACTTTGTACATTGCTAGAAAGTAATCTCTGTTCACCTTTGAATTTTTTAGTGTCCTTATATACCGACCTACATTTTACTATTTTTCTGAAAAATTTACTTTAAATGAACAGTTTTTAAAGCACACTGATTTAAAGCTTTTTTTAAACCAGCTTTATGTTACTAAGTTTGATGGTAGGTAAACACGAGGGTGGTTGGTACAGTGAGGTTTCCTCTTCACCGATGATTCGTTGCTACTTCAGACCAATCTTACCTTAACAATAATTTAAGCACATACAAAAACTACATCTTCAATATCATAAAACACAATGTCTTGTTTTTAAAGTAGGAGTCGATAAGTTAAGTGCCAAAATACGCAAATCTTATTAAGAATTTTAATAAGCTGTTAGCGTAAATAGGGGTCAGCAAACATAATGACACGTCGCATTTATATTTTTTAATTTCATTACCTATTATGCCCGACCTCAAAATGGCGGAGTTTTAATACCAGTAATCACTTGACGAGGTGATGAACATTATTGCGTGGTCTAGTACAAAAATTAATGTAATAAAATGATTTTTTGCTGTGTTGGTAAGATGGCAGTGCTATTATACGTTTCACAATTACTACAAAACACATGTTTGTGCCATACTCTTTCTGGGGAACGAACATTAGATTTGGTTTTGACCGACAAAAGACAATCGTTTGTGATTAAAAGAAATGAAAAAGCAACAGGTAATTTGTAGATGTTAAATTAATGTAATCACGCATCATACTGTAACTAGATATAACGAGAAAATATCATTCGAATAACTTTACTATTATCTGTATATTCATAAAAAAAGATAAGTAAGTAGGTACCTACATGAGTCAACTTTTAATAACCTACCTGAGAGCTATTGGCAATTTTATAAAATAAAATAAGTTAAAATAACGTATGGGTGAGGGACTGACGTCGGAGGAGGCGAGAGTGTTGGCTGGCGATTGGGTCTTCTGGAAGGATCAAATAGCATTGGGGTGAACGTGACGAAAGAAGAGGAAGAAGTTGGTTCACATTGGTCATCAAGTGTCTAATAAGAGGACAACGATAATATCGGTAATAACAGGATTAAGTGGACGTGGGCACGTAATTTTAAGGATTTACTTTTTCAAATATTGTGAAATCCATGAGAAATATGAGTCTGAATCTTACAAAAAGTGGTTCAAATTGTTACAGTAATCGTGATGTGCTTTTCAAAAGAAAATTCTGTTCGCCATTATGTTCTACAATAAGATATCATAGGGAGAGTGGAAGAGTATTCACTCAGGTTCAAAGTATATTTTTACAGTTATACTTTAAACCACGAATGTCACCTAATCGAATAAAAAATGAAGATAAACATCTAACCATTAATTCATTATTATTCTATATATCAAGATTTAAATCTGATAGGATAATGTTTGTACCTATTGTTTTTGTATTGGTAGGTACGTAATTTACAATTTATGTGCGAGTATAGTCCACTACCTCTTATTACTCCTTGTCTAAAATATAAATGATTAATTCGTGTAAAGGTTTTATTGTCTTATGATTTGAATGTCAATTTCTAAATTGAATAATTTCATAACTGTAACCGATTATTTTTATGACGACCAGGTTCATTGGAGCGAACATATTCATATTGATAGAAGTAGATTACTTTAAATTTAGATCGAGTAGCGCCATAAAGATAAAACATATTACCTACTTGTAGCTTCTGTATTCCGGCGTAAGCTCATATCTACAATCTTAGAGCTTAAATTTTGGGATCAGTATTGTCGTCTAGTAGATCCCGAATGATTAATGGCATTACTTCATGAAAAAACATGTATTTTTTTGAAGTAGCCGTTCGGTCTGTCAGTTTTATTAATAAATACTGTCAAATAAATCCCTTCCGATCGGTAGATTACTCGGACGGGCGTCTGTATTTATTTGATTTTTAAAGCCAAGATTTTATCAGGCGATCCTCATACAAAATGATGGTTCGGGAAGTACACTTGGAGTAAATTGCCTTCAGGCTCGAGGCGCAGTCTAAAAGTCTCGCTCTTGGAGAGAAAGATTCGGGGAAAAGAACCAGCCAAATGACCAATCATGTTACTCCGTGCTACATGGGCGATTATTATAAAATTTCAGCTTAGCGGCGTGTATCCAATTGCATAGTTATCTTTGATGTTTTAAGCGACAATTAGCGTTCGTTATTTTCCGCCCCGGGTAAAATTTAAACGAATAGCAATAATGTTATCAGCATCCATTATTCTTCTAATAAGACTAGCGGTCGTGATGGAAGATGAAAAGCTATTTATTTCAAAATAAAGGTGGTCCTAAGGTAGATATAAAAACTATACATTCGTTTTGTAAACGTATTCAATTTGGTACTTCAACAGAAACCATACGAATTTTAAATTTCTAAGCTTAAAATAATGTTACTCAATATAAAACAATATTTCAAATACAGGCAGTGCGCAGTAGTAAGAAAAAAATAAGTACCTTTTGTATATTAATATGTTAGGTAACTTTGAACCAAATGAATTCCAAATTAAAAAAACTTGTCTAAATTTTCTAAACTGATTGTTTTCTTTGTAATCAAAACATAGTAGAGCCCTTAAAGATTTGTATTTAAATATGTTTTTCAATGATAGTTATGATGTATAGGATTAAGATTGAATGTGTTAATTTTGTATCGTTTTTCTTATTTGTGTTTGATTGTGCAATATGTAATTAAAAATGTAAATAATACCGGTCTCAAAATGAGTTTTTATAGCTCCTGGGAATATAATACATGTTTGTATGTTTTGTATTGATAAATTTTATATAAATTAAAAAAAAAAGCTACTTAAAAGGACAAATAATAAACTAATTCTAAAAACAATAATAACCTCCACCAATAAAGATAGATTGCCAAAAATGCTTAACAATCTTCTCAACAGATGTCACCAGGGAGAAAAAAATGTTGAAAATTGTCGAAAAACAAACTCAAATGTGGAAGCTTCGGTACAAATTGAAAAAATTGTCATATATGGTTGTCAGATGATGGGCGGAATAGGGAATATTATTGTTCATCAAGTGGCCACTTAACCTAGCCAATGACAGGTCATAAGCCCTGTAAACGCCTTGATAACCCACATTCGTTTGCAGAGTTTCTCTGTCTCTGTTGGGATATCAATAATATCTAATTCTAATCCGACCAGGAAGCCGGCTTTTTGCTTCTTCGGTGTGAAAATATTCTGAGTTGAATCATAAAGGTGAGAGCTTATAATAATAATTATAGTTTACTATTCGCATTCGTGACGTGAAATGTAAAATGATAAAAAGTTATAAATATTGGGTTTCAGGAAGAAAATAAGACTCGTTAAATTTTATATTTTACTGCAATCTACTGTTGTAGTCATTTGACATTACAAGCACGGCTATAAATTGTATTAAATGATAAAAACTTTACAATTGGTTAATGTTACTCATATAAATTGTAGTTTTCTTAATAAAATATTTAAAAAAAAAGTGTAGTGGAATGTAATATTATTTATTTAATTAGAAGAGATTATTAAATGAAAAATTTGTGATGCTTCAGTTTGGTATCTACTGAAAAGTTATTATTAAAATTATAGTTTTTTCTTTTGCAAGGAATGTGTTATTTTGTTGCCTAGAATTAATATAAAACCTTAATAATAAAACTGCAACGAACGTTGATAGGAAGTAGTTGAAACTTATTTGTAAACAACCTAAAATTGAATTGAATTGAACCGATGAAATAATATGATCGTGACTGAAATATTATCACATAATAAACAAATAGTAATTATATACAAATGTGCTTGTTACAATAACAATTACAATTGAACTCAGAGTTGGCACAAAGCGAATAAACCAAAGACATGTTTCACGATTTATATTTTGTTGCGGTAAAACGAATATGGGTCTGCTCGGAAGAAAGGTTAGATATGAGTTTCGAAACGTCACAAGGGGTTAAACTTAAACAATTGACGCAACCAACGCAGTGATAAACTTTAGAAAACAGCAGAGACGGACGAATCGTGACGCCCTTAAATCAATACCGCTTATTGGCCAATAGGAAATAGATCCAATTCGTTCTCACACATAAATTTACTGGAAACAATAAATGCTTGGCCTAAATCTTCGGCGATCTAACGCGAACCGTTTACAGACGGCGAAACTGCGGGTAAGGCGATATCATCGCCATTTAGTGCTAAATTCTTGTGAGAAGTCGGGAGGCAGATGAAAAGGCGGGGAATTGCAAAATAAGCTAAAATGAAGACGATTATTTATGGTAAAAAGCATAAAGTAACGCTTAAAGTATTAAGAATCGACGATTTTCAGCCTGATTGTAATAATTTTCTGTAAAAGAAATACTCTACATAGTAAATCTATATATTTTTTCAGATACGTTCAGAAAAAAATATTGGGTGGGTTATATTTTAAAATAGAATATCTTCGATGGTTAAAATCTTTTCCCTTAAAAATTATTCAGTCAGGTTTGTGTTTTTTACCGACTATAAAAAAGGGATATGAGCACAAAACACATTTGATTTAAAAAAAATTGTAATAGTCCTGTTGAATGCAATGACCAGTTATCACCCTAAATTGTGCAAAGTATTTAACGGATTTTTGACAGGAATTTCAAGATTAATGTGTATCCGCAAACAATTTACTTGACAGAATCATTAATTTAATAAAAAAAACTCCCACGGCCACATATAAAAATTTGTACAACATTAATAATATAAGCCTTTAAGTTATTTATGTCCCCATTGTTAAGAGTTAAAATTAATGCTACCGCCTTCATTAAGTGTGTGACCAATTAATTTTATGACATTGTTCCTTTTATCTATGATCTTCGATCAGAAGTTCGAAAATAAACCACAGTCTCATATTACTTGATTCTACTGCTTAAACACGCCATTTGTATTAATCTAATATTTAATTTAATCAGAGTTCATTTCTAATTGTGTGGGCAGCTTTATGCACTAAATAGAATGAAGTAAAAACGATGCTAGCGTATTACAAGATACAAGCGAAATTGAACCTTGAGATCTCTAACGCAAGGACTTATTTTGGATAAGACATATTTTGCATATATGCATAATTGTTGCAGGTTTTATATTGTGGATGGAAATTTTAACTATATACTAAATATTAAACTTTCTTCGGGAAAGTCAATAAACATAAAGTAGATATGCATTAATCATATATACAAATATGATACTTCATTAAGGTACATATTATATAATATATATGAATAAGAATTTTCAGAAAATAAAACTAAAAATTTAAAACTGTTGTCAAGTCATTTAAAAAAAATCTGCATTCCGTTTCCAATGCAGTTTAATATTGGATTCCAAAGTTGCATAGCGTAGGCAGAAAATGCAATAAAATTCCGTAAATCATTGGTAATCACTTCTCTTATGCACATCAATAAGTGTATTTTTTTTAGAACGTATTTTTGTAAAGTTTGAAAAAAAAACCAATATTATACACCTGATCAAATAGTTTGAATTACAAAAAAATATCGAACTTGATAACTATTTTTAGCCTTATACAGACACAGCCTTCTGTACGTACAACAGTTCACAAGTATACAGACATTACAGAGCCTTTAGAGCCTCAATACTGGCCGCATTGCTTCCAGCTATGTCATCGATTGAAGAACACGCGTAGGTTCTATTATTAATTCCTTTAGTAATCAAATATCGCCCAAAAGGAATTAAAAAAAA
>JAGVSP010001911.1:0-37098 GCA_022494985.1 Micrasema minimum
TTTTTTTTCGCTGACGTAGACCCCTTGCAGGTTGTCATAGACTCCTGGGGACCCTAGACCACTTTGGGAATCACTGATCTACAGGAATCTAACATGCGACCTCAAATCATACAAGAAAAAACCCCACAAAAACAAAAAGAGTAAAAACAATCATGAAAATCTACAAAATACGAAGAACCATTACGTAAGTATGCCATTTTAGTTTCAAAGGACATTTTTTGTAAACGATAAATATGTTTCGATTCCTTTTGGAATAATTTAAGTAAGTGTTGCCAGGCGTTTGAGAATTTTCCCTATGTTCATTTGGCAGAAAATTTCCCAAAAGATACAGTTGACTTCATTTACTAGCAATTTATGTAACACGGTGGGACGTCTATAGAAATCACAAATCAAATTTGTATAAATGTGGCATATTTCGTTATATTCTTTTGAATTTTAGAAAATACGATAAAATAAACATTGAGTTCCTTGGAAATTTATTTTGAAAAAGAAACTTGAGGAATGTTTGTGAATTTTTGAATTTATTCTGCTACGATTATTAAAATGATGAATTAATTGATGTATAAAATGTTTAAGGTTTCATGTTTTTAAATAACGCTAATAAAAAAAAACCTTAATTGTGTAGAACTATATATAGTGCCCCAATTAAAAATGAAAATAAACAACTCTGTTTTACAACATTTTTGGGTGTGTTCAAATACTTATACACAAATCTGGATTTATCCCAAGACGGGAGTAGGTATATATTTCATTTTATATCCCTACAGAGATGAGGTAGATTTTTTTTTCAAATTCAGGAATATGGATATTCGAGCGTTTACAGGGCTTATGACCTGTCATTGGCTGTGTTAGGTGATTACTTTATGTACTACCACATCGTAGGCCTTCGTCTTTTCGCTTTACATAATTTTTCTATGCTGGTGTCATCTGTTGAGAAGATTGTAAAGCTTTCGTTTCCAGAGCTTCTCTGTCTCTGTTGGGATATCAATAATATCTGATATTAGCCATAGATATAATCCAGTAATTTTTCTACAAGTATTGGTATTCATTTTCAAAAATGTTGTTAATAATGTTTTTTTACTGTGAATGTCGAATCATTACGAAATCATTACGAAAAACCCACTTTTTCAAAAATACACGAAACTCGTTTCCTTTTCACGTTCCTAAGTAGGTTTAGCCAATAACACGTTGTAATTTTCTGTTTTGGCTTTCCGTTAGTTTTTCTAAGTTATTTTTAATGTGTTTTTAATACTGAAAGCGTTCACCGTGTGGGTGGTGGTTGAGCCAAGTATGCATCCGTTGTTTGTTGTTTGTGTTCTCGGGGTTTTTATAGGGTTGGTGAGTTGCTAAATAATTTGATCATTGTGTGATAATTACGGGAAGAATAACACATTAAAAAAAGGGTTGAAAATGGGGTAAATCATGCACGAAAATAGTGAGGTTATTACACGTAAGCATACCACCTAGTTCTGAGTTTTGAGAATAGGTGTCTTAGAAGAATTTTAGGTGTGCGGTGGTTTGACTTTGTAAGGAACACAGAGGTGAGGCAGCGGGCACAGCAACCCTTGGTATCTACTGTCATCCGACGAAGGCGTTTCGGCTGGCTAAGCCATATACTACGTAAGCCTCCCGAGAGCCTTAACCTTGGTTACCTTTTTTAAAAAGCATCAAGTTCTCGGCGTCCTGGTCGTCCACTGTTGACAATTCGTCGGCAGTTTGCGTCAGAGCTGCGGGACGTGGACTTGACTTGGGAGGATGCACGGTAGCTGGCGGCCAATTGCTTGGCCTGGAGGCAGTTTGTGGCTTCCATATGCTCCACATAGGGAGCTGATATGGTATGATGATGATGACGATACCACCAAAACTGTAGAAATGGTAATAGAATACTTTTCAATAAAATAAAATCCTTCATCTACTCGTATTATATGTATAATATGTGTGTAAATTATGTACATATACTTCTATTACTACTGAGATATACCAAGTGCAATGTATCCTGATCATTTATGATGACAAAATACACACATACTACTAATGTCTCCCGAGAGCATTGCAGTGCTTACCTCAAAATTTGTAGATTATTGCGGCCTTAATAATATACAGATAATGCTGCTCTGGGTTATTATTTGTATGTCGTGTTTGTGGGCTTTGTATTACCGACGCGACGTTTCGGAGCACATCTTATGTGCACAAAGCACACAAAATACGGCATAATAACCCAGGAAAGCATTATCTGCAATGCTGTTTACTAGTTAATGAATAGGTTCAAATAAAAGGGTTGAATAAATTAATGAAATATTACAAAAGGATGAAACACCCAAGTCATCAAATAACAAGGTTCCCATAATACGGTTCCAATAACACGATTTACGATGTGTGCAAGGAGAGTGACCTGTAATGAATGTGGAAAAGTCGAATGTGATAGTTTTTGAAAGAAATGTGACTAAGTGCAAGATTGTAGTAAATGGTGATAGCTTGAAACAAGTGGAAGAATTTGTATATCTGGGAAGCATGTTCACTAGTGATGGAAATATGGACAAGGACATTGAAAGGAGGGTTGGTGCTGATAACAGAGTTAAAAGTGCCTTAAAGTCGGTAGTATTTAATAAGTGCTTATCAAAAAAACAACCCTTATGTATGGAAGCGAAGTATGGAGTTGGAAAAATCAGGATGAAAGTAGATTGAATGCAGTTGAAATGCGATCTCTCAGGCGAATGTGTGGTAAAACTATGTGCACTAATGTTGAAATTAGAGCAGAATGCAAGGCTGAAAAAGCATTATCGACAAAATTAAGAAAGGTCTTTTACGTTGGTTTGGTCATGTAGAGCGAATGGATGATGAGAGAACGGCTAAAAAAATATATGATGCGACTGTGCCTGGATGTAGAAGTCAAGGAAGGCCGAGAAAGACATGGCATGATCAAGTGGGCATGTAGTCACAAAGTGGGCATGTAAGAAGTCGGAATAATCGACGCGCGTGCATGAGAAGATGTATGAATGTAGAGGAAGCAAGAGAAGTATGCCAGGACAGAGTGGTGTGGCGCTCTATCCTCTCTGCCTACCCCTTCGGGGAAATGGAGTGATGGTTAGTTAGTTAGTTAGTTATATATTTTAATCTGTTTTGTTTCATGAAATATTTAGAATATGATACTACTTGGACTGACGTAAGACTACCTCATCTCGCCTTCAAGTAGATCCATCGATGTATTGCCTATCTACGATGCTGATAAGAAAATGTGGTAGTAGAAGTAGCGCACCAATGCAGTGCTCTATGCACTATTATATGTGGATAAGTAAAAGTAGTAGTAATGCACTACGTTATCGAAATGTTATTCCCGTAGAAATGTTTTCACAATTCACAGAAAATATAAAACCTTATCTGTATCCAGTTCATCCCACTACAAGATGTCGGTAGAATACGTGTCAGTGTGAAAGACATCTGTAAAAATGTTGAAAACTAGAGAATTTATCTCTACTCAAGTTCCTTGGAACACTTCACGGATAGGATGTTAATGTTTGAACACTCTGAGGACTTAACCACTTCAGTGTTGTAAAAACTTTCCTTAAGTTCTCTTTACACATTCCCGGCTTTCAGCACTGCTTTGTGAAATAAATATTTATTTACACATATTTAAATCAAAACCTGTGCCAACTTATAAACAACATTCTGACTGTGTCCAAATTTGTGAACTAGAACTGCACTTATTAAGGTTTCTGCCAAAATGCTGGGCAATTTTCTAAATGGATGACAGAAGAAATCACATGTGAAGTCTTGCGCCATTTCATTGTTTATACACATCATATTATATACATAATTTTTTGTTTCAAAGTCATCATCATGGAACAAATTATTCATTGAATTCGCCAGTTACCCGCATACAACGGCTTGTAAATCAGTATAGCGACGACTTAGATATATTTCATACTTCGCCGCTGATCAAGTACAGTGTCTTAAAAAATGAATGATTTGTCTATCATTATTGTGTTTCTTTTATATGTATATAACTATATGTATTTTTTTATATTTATATTTACATGTGTATTCTTTTTATTGTTTAAACTGATATTTTCTTTTATGAATTTTTCTTTTCTTTTAAAAAAATTTTTGCTTCAGAGTGATTTTTAATTATTGTATGAATATGTATATTATGTAAAAAAAATGCTGGAAAAGCCATAACGGCGTTTATAAATAAATAAATAAATCATCATCATTTGTTACACTCAAAAATGTGTTTCCTTTTTTTTATTTTTTATTTTGTAATGTTTGTAATGTTGTTCCCCTCTGTAATTGGGCTTCCAGTGGCCTGTTGAGGTGGTTAAAAAATAAATAAATAAATCCATATCCGCACCCTATGTGGAGCATATTAATTTTACAAACTGCCTCCAAGCCGATCGGCCGCCAGTTCATGCATCCTCCCAAGTCAGGTCCACGTCCCGCAGATCAGACGCAAACTGCGGACGGATTGTCAACAGTGGACGTCCAGGACGCCGAGAACCTGATGCCTTGTAAAAAGGCGCTCTCGGGAGGCATACGTAGTACATGGCCTAGTCAGCCGAAACGCCTCGTACATACAATTTTCTCGTAAATAATACCCATAATACGGTAAATATTCACGATGGTTACTTGATATACAGACTTAGGTCCTATTCTATTTATACTTTATATCAATGATATAGTTAAGATTTTTAGCGGTGTTGAAGTGTTATTGTTTGCCGATGACCTGAAGATGTATATAGAGATTAAGTGTTTAAATGATTGTCTAATCCTTCAAGAAAATCTGAATAACTTGTTTAATTGGTGTACAGTCAATAAACTTAAGTTGAATGTATCAAAATGCTGTAAAATGAGCTTTTACAGGTTGAAAAACAGGATCGAATTCCAATATTCTCTTAATGATATCCCTCTTGAGGAGGTGAAGTCTATTAAAGACCTTGGAGTCATATTTGATACAAATCTTTCATTTGTTTTACACATAGATACCATTTGTAATAAAGCCAAAAAAATGTTAGGTTTTGTGTTAAGGACAGTGAGGGACTTTAAAGACATTAAATGTGTTAAAATTCTTTATAATGCTTTAGTGAGATGCCAGTTGGAATACAACTCAGTGGTGTGGTCTCCTTACTACAATATTCATATAAAGGCTATTGAAAGAGTACAACCTAAGTTTTTAAGATTTGTAAATAGTAAATATTACCACATTGCCACAGAACTCATTGATTATTTTTTTTTCTAAAGGAGACCAACTTGATAACCCTTAGTGACAGGAGAGTTATGACAGATCTCTTTATTCCTCTACCATATCTTACATTCAACGATCGATTGCCCTGAGTTGCTCGGTGGAATAAAGTTTAGAGTACCTACAGTTAGTACTAGACAGAAAAGTCTGTTCCACTGTGGCAGTGGTAGAACTAACTATATATGTTCATTCTCCTATACCCAGATTACACAGGTTGGGTAACGAGCATTGCGGGTCAATCGATTTATTTAATGTCAATATCCAGAGATTCAAGTCCTTCTTAATAAATTACTTTTTAATTCTATGTAATTTTTTATTTTAAAAATATTTTTTATGTAATAATTATTTGTCTTTATTTTAATTTTATTCTATTTATATTATTACTTTGATTCTATGAAAAATATTTCAGTTTTTTCTCAGCGTATTATTCTTTTGGCTCTTCTGTTTTTAATTTTATTTTGTTTTATTTTAATTATATTTCAAATTTATATAAGTACTGTAAACTACTGTATAAAATATTATGTATTTTGTAAATGCCCAACGGGCGTAGATAAATAAATAAATAAATAAATAAACGTAATACGTTTAGTATAAATATATGACAAATGACATAAGTATCTACATGTTGGGGTTGACGTCAGCGTCGGCGCCGAAAGCACAATAATGGCGCCGATTCTGTCTGCGGCGGAATTTTCGGATGGGTATGTAAGATTTTTCGACTATTTGGCTTTAGACCACCTATTCTCCTTAGTAAAGTACATTTTCAAAACTATATTTGTTTTTCTAATTTTTTTGCACCTGTAAAAATATATCATCATAAATGTGTTTTTTTAATAAATGGAATATTTCAAATTTTTAAATGCGAAATCTTGGTGAAAGTTTATGGTAATATTAGCACAATTAAATATTTAAAAAATATATTAGATTATAATTTAAATAAGTTTTAAAAACAAGGAGATTAAAAAATAACTCTGGAATGGAAAGTTAAAAAAAATTAGTTTCATGAATAAAAACGTAAGCGACAAAAAAATATTTTTTCCTCGAAGTAAATACATTATTATTTAAGCGCATTTTGTACGGGACAGAAAACTGTTAGCAAACTGCACAAGAAACTGTACAGTACAGTCTTCGATCCCTTATAAAGTGCGCATTATGATACTAGCACATATTTCAATTTTACAAGCCAACTAAAAAATGTGTGATCGTTACATTGAAGTCCGTAACGCTAACACAGAATCTCCATCTACATTTCCGAATTAGAATTTAAAAAAAAATTCATGATAACGGAAGAAAAATATGTCACAAAATTATATTTGACCTAAGGCGGGTTTTTTGTATAGGAACATTCACATTGCATACATAAATAAAAAACAGATATTGAAACATGCGGTGAACTCATACATCAACGACGATTTATAAAATATTTAGGAATATTAAAACAATGTTTATTATAAGAACATATTTTCGTATTATATTTAATAGTTAAAATTGTAGAAGATACAAAAAACAATTGAATTTACAAAGGACTCATAGAAGTTATTATTTTAAAATATTATTATTTGATTGGTAAAATGTACTGAATCACTTAAGTTAATAATATTAGAATTTAATAAAAGTTTTCTGAAATGTTTTAACCGATTCGTTTTACGTTTTTTCTATAGGCAATTAATGTAATGTTTTATGTGTGGGATAAAGGGCACATTTAATTAAAATATCTGAGTAATAAAAAAGAGAGAGCGAAAATAATATCTTGACCTACAAAATTTCTTGCTTGTTTTTGGGTTTCATCTATTACCCTAAAAAAATTAAACGTAGCTCTAGGGTTTAAGTATAATTAATCAAAAGAGCGGCTAATATGATGGAAAATGTACTATTTGTTTTTCTTTAAAGACAGACATAATTGTTTTGTAATAAAAACGGTTAATATTGTGATATAATATGCTTTGATTTATCAAATAATTTCTTGCTCAAGTGTATTATTATTTTACAGCATAATTTTACCTTTCCAAAGTACGACAATATTCTTCATATTTGAACTATCACTGCTGATCATCCATTTGACAGCTTGAGTCTGAACTATGTATAAAAACTAACTGTATCTGTCAGAAACGCGTCTCGTGGAGCTCGAGGCCGATAAAGCTCCTGAGGCCAGCTTTAGAAACTTAAGTGTTTTCAAAATGAGATTCCAGACTTATTAGCAACTACAAAGTTTCGAAAAAATCTCAAATTATTTCGCGAGGAAAGATAAATGGATGGTTGCATGAAAAAATAGTATAGGACTAAAAACAACATTTAAAAATCGTTAGGCTAAGTGCAGTATTTTTTTAAAAAACAAATTCGTTTTTTTCCCTAATACTGCTTGTGTAGATGGTCATTGACTGATGGTCCATCGAATTGTCTGGATCGTAGGTAATGGGATTGAATTCGAAATTTACACATTAAAACTCAATTTACACTAAAAAAATCTATGAATGTGACTTGCACATTAATAGAGTATGACGTGATGGTACAGTTACTTATCAGGTTTTCTTATTCGGAGTTTCCTTTGACATGTGAGCTTTTTTCCACGTTATGAATTATATCTAAACTGTTCTTCACAAAAAAAACACGCGAACTATATGTAATCTGTTTACTTTAGTCGATTTAGGCAAATGTTCTCAGCACAATTGTATGTTATTCGCGAGGACAAGTACTAACCGTTTCCGTTGAAAACGTTTCTTAAAAATATCTAATCAAAATAATTAGCATAATAGTTAATTAAATAGAACGCGACCAATTATTATAAAATTACGCAATTTTTTTATTAACTCGTTTTTTAAATAATTAACTAGTGTCAGATTTGGTCATGTGAAAACTGAGTAATCGGCATGCATGTATGCGAAGATGTATGTATATGGAGGAAGCAAGGAAAGTGTGTCAGGTCTGAGTGGTGTGGTGTGGCGTTCTATTCTCTCTTCCTACCCCTCCGGAGAAGGCATGATGGTTAGTTAGTTAAATTTTAAAATGTCATATAAAGTACCTTTTACACCATAAGGTACGAATGAGATGATAAGTGTGCTTGAAAAAAAAGGGCTTGTGTGCATAAGGTGTACCAGCCGATACATAAATGTTGTAGAGGAAACTTGAGCTGTATGCCAGGATAGAGTGGTGTGACTTTCAATCCTCTCTGCCCTCCCCATTGAGAAAATATCGCGACGGTTACAAGTACTACTTTCCCTTATTTATGTTTCTTACCTTATAGTGCAAAGGGCACTGCATTGGTTCATCTAGTGCAGTGTATCTTGAGCTACTGTTAGTACCTATGTTAAAAACTATAGTGAAGTGATTGAATTTAAAAACGTAATAATGCGCTTTTCTCTCATCTGCTTCCCACACAGATGTTGTTGTTCCTATTTGTTACCACAAACTAATACGTTTTACGTCACCTTTCCAGGTCATCTCACGAACCCTTCCCATAGACTAGTTTGTAGAGGGATTTGCGCCTTAGGATTGTGACTTAGTCGTAAAGCCATAACGAACATATTCACAATACACGTGTGTACATGGGTTTAAATATGGGATTAAGACGTATTTGTATTTTCTTTGTTTCGTTCATGCTTTTCAACTTCCAGTTGTAATTTAGTTCCATTTAAGTTTCATTAAAAAGCCACTTTAGCAAAACTTATCATCATCAGCATCATTAAATTGTTGCTCTTGTGGGAAGAAATGGATTCACATATGTGAAGCATATGGATATAGATTCTACAAAACTGCCTGCAAACCAAGCGATTGGCACCGCAACCCTCGTGCGATACTGAAATAGGTCCACATCCTGTATAACCAACGTAAACTGCCGATGGAATTTTAGCAGTGGACGGACAGGAAATTTACATTATTAGTTGCTGCATCCGATACCTCACTCCTGTATTCTTTACAATGTCAACTATTCTCAAAATTCAAGTTTGCTATTTTTGGCCCCAGTGAGGTGCAACGACCCGCAACCATAAAGGAGAATTGGAGTGATACAGTATAAAAGCCAAGTATGTAGGTATTTCGAAAATAAGAAAAGATGGAAGTTACTCTGTCATGCACATTTTCAGGAAATCCTGAAAAACTTTCAGAAAACTGAAAAAGCTTTCACGCCGATCTAATGCGTCTACAGGCTTGAAAAATTTCAGAAAAGAACAAAGCTTAATGATTTTTTTATCTGTTTAAAGCTCCGAGGAAACCAATGTCACTGGAAGAGGAATTTCTTTAGAAGCCTTTCTTTTCTCACATTTTTGTCATTATTCCGCTAACGATGGGAATTACTTTAACCGAAGAAGCTTCCTTTTTTGTCCGAGCCACTAAACTTGTTAGTCGAGGGTTAAATTGACTTCCACTCCAGTAGAAATATTTATGCCTTTTATTTTTTTTAAAGACATGAAAGTTTTCAAAGCTGTTTTTCGCAAAGTCGAAATGTAAAGGTGACTTTTTAATTTAAGTTTTATGAAACGATTTAAAAAAATCTATGACTATTATTTTGATCATTTTTAAAGTAGTAAAAACCTTATTCTTACTCTAAGAGATATCTAAAACAATTTTAACGGTTTTGGAAACTACAAGAAATACGTCATTTATCTTACTTACTTAAACTAAACTACTATTACTACGATTACTTTCCCTAATCCGCACCCAATGGTGCATAGGGCACTGCATCGGTACATTTCATTGTTCGCCTCGTAACATAGTATTTGGCTACCGTGCTCGTGGTTGCATAATCGATTCCCGTAGGGGGTAAAGTATTTATTTATGTAAATGCGATTTTCATATTAATATTTCATGTGTGATACTGAACTGGTACAGAAGCGTATGACTGATCATCTTACCTTTGTGTAATAAAAATGATCAAAATACAAATAAGAAAAAAACATGATTTATTTGTTTCGAAACAGAATGATAAAGCAATGCACGCATGCAATGCATGCATGCATACATTTTTGGTAAATTTATGTTTTGATTTTTAGAAGTAAAAAATGCAACAAGACATTAAATCGCATTATGGTACCGCGGTCAAATAGTCTGACAACGAACAATAATTCTTTGCTCAAATAGAGCTCTACATTTCATATTTTTAATTCAGTTATTATTTTTATTATTATTAATATGGATAAATTATATAGCGCCGTTTTCGTATAAATATACCTCAAGGGCGCTTCAAATATTGAATTTAACGGCTCGGAAAATTTAAAGTGAGTGAAAACTCAATTTTTTAAGTAGAAAATACCATTATCAAAATTAATCAAAAGATTTAAAGAACATATAGGCCTTAAGTTTCTTTCGAAACATCACTTCACTCTCACAGTTGCACACTTCTCGTGGGAGAGCATCCCAAGCAACAGGGCCCGCAACCGCAAAAGCGCGCTCTCCAAATTTTGTGCGCTGATTACGGATCGGTACTAAAACCCTGCAGCTGTAGATGTAGCTGATCGAAGTGTGAGTTATTCGTATTTCCATCTCGTGGATAGTATAACATATAATAAAATCAAAAGATTTTTGGTTAAAACCATTATTGGATAATGTATTCTAAACAGGAATCAACGATTTGGAATAATCTTTTCAAACATTGCTCGAATCAATTAGGTAATATTAATTAGTACAACGTTAATTTGTTAGATTAAATTAAACCTTGGAGTTGAATTGCGAGGGCGTTTGCCTATATTTATACAACCATCGTTTTCCGGAATTTCCTGCATATCGAAATAGGAAGAATTCACGTTGAAAAACGCCCAATAGGAAATTTAGTAGAATCGATGAAAATTCATTTCATTTGATCACCAAGACAAATTGCTATTAATAAATCGCGCTCCTTTTAAAAAAATTGAGTTACAAGTAGTAATTGATTAAGGAAACTTTTTTTTAAATTTCGTCTAGAGGCCTTTATTCGATGAAGTATACTTGTGGAAGTACAATAGGGTACTTAAGGCCCTGAAAGTAACAAAAATGGATCATTACTTAAGCATTATTGGATACGAAAATTGAGGTTCACACTTGATGATTCAAATTTTTTTTAAAGGTTGTTTTAAATTTCCGTTTACTTCCTTATTAAACAGTAATGTTTAACGTAATTAACATGTTATAATGCAAAGCGTATTGCAAAGATATACTCCTTACTACTGTGGCGGTCAACAATGACGTCACGCGCCGACGACCGCTGGCAAGGCGAACACGTACGAACTTACCGAACTCGAAGAGAATACCTTCGGCTCCCTCTGTCATCGCACGCGTCTCTAAGGCACACTATTCCCGCCAACTTAGGAGAATTCATTCAACATTAAAATCATTGTTTTATTAGCCTATAGAATCATTGTTTCTAAGTGTTAGCATCAGTAGTCAGTAGTTTTGTGAATAAACCATTGTTAAAAACGTAAGTACCTGTTTTACTCTCTCTCTCTTTCTGTGCACCCACATAAATCTGTACTTCTTAATTGGCCACCAACTAGGTGACACCCATGTTGACACAAGGCATTTTTTCGATGAATGGAATGCAACTTAGATTACAACACGGAAGAAACTTTGATTTGTGTGGATTACAGACAGCAGGTAAGGCTGAACTTTTTAGTGTATGATGATCAATTTTTTATCCTCTTTCAGACAAAGCATTTGTTTTTATGATAGTTATGTATTTAAAGAGTAATCGAAAGAAATAGCGCTTATGGAGCCGTGGTGGCCATGTTGATACCAATCTTCGCCTACCTCTAGGGGTTGTCACTTTATTCGAACGCTATTTATGTGCCTATTGTATATCTTATATAAAGCAAAGTAGTGTAGGTTATATTAGTAATTGCACTATTTTTATTTACGTTAGCGCATTTTCTGTGTATGCATTTCAACAAATGTATGGAAACAACTTCAAACTGGTGCCAAACTTCGCCTGCATCGTTTTCTTTCAAAAATCGACTCTACAGCAGTGAATATTAAGTTCAATTTCATTTAACAAGCTGTTCAACATTTTTGACAATGATATTTATGAACATATATGTATCTATATCATTAAACACAAGGCAGGCGAAGATAGGAAACAATGCCCGAACTTCGCCTACTACACTTGCATCGTTTTTCATTCGTTTTTATTAACTATTATTAAAGTGTCGATGCTCTTTAGCTGTAGCCTTAGATAAGTTGAAACGGTTTTTACTGAGTGTAATCTAATATCCTCCACAATTTGAGAGCACGTTAGTAAAATGTGTCAAATACCAGGCGAAGTTAGGGGTCACGACGGTACTCCTTAAGTGCCAGTTTATTTGATTGTCATATTTTTTTTTTTCCAAAATAGATACTGATCATTGATATTGAATTTGTTAGTGACTAATTATAATAATACTGTCTGAAGAACTACCTCCTTAATCACTCATTTTTCTTTTTTATCTGATATAATATTATAATCATCTATACATAGATAATAAATAATATTTACGGATAATTGTTGGATAATTGGTATTAATTCTAATAATTCCATAAATGGGTACGTCAATGAATTGTTAATGAATTCATAATATTAACACAACGTATGAAAAGACCATCAGATAAATTTATGACAGGAGATAATATAAAATTAATGTGAATTAACACACACACTTTTATATATACATATATAAATGCCATGGAAATGCGATCTCTCAGGCGAATGTGTGGAAAAAAAAACATATATGATAGGAGCCATATTAGCGAAATTAGAGCAGAATGCATGGCTGAGACAAGGATTATCGACAAAATTAAGAAAGGTCTTTTACGATGGTTTGGTCATGTGGAGCGAATGAATGATGAAAGAACGGCTAAAAAGATTTACGATGTGAGTGTGTCTGGTTGTAGAAGTCGAGGGAGGCCGAGAAAGACGTGGCATGATCAAGTACAACAAATACTTGAAAGTGGCCATGTGATAAGTCGGAAAAGTGAATGTTGTTTGCCAGGACAGGGCGGTGTGGCGTTCTATACTCTCTGCCTACCCCTTCGGAGAAATGGCGTGATGGTTAGTTAGTTAGTTCTTTATATATACTTGTATATAACAGCCAGCATGCATGCTATAACAAGCTAACATACCGCATGCTTAGTGGAAAATTGAACCATTAGTTACTTATAGAGACGGGCTTCTGTGAGCGATTAATTAATTACGATTAATTTATTAAAAAGTATTAATTTTATGCGTCAACACGTAGAATGACTTTTCATAACAAGGCCTTCTTTTGAGATATCCCAAAAATATTTTTTTTTAATTTTAAGTCAGTATTCTATTAAGCATTTATTTATTCATTATACACGCCTATACAGGCTTTTCATAAAAAGAGAATACAAAAAATATTTGCAAATACATAAAAATGAAAAATATAAATAATACATAATATGCCTTAAATACACAACAAAACTAATTATTTTATCACAACAGTTTATTACAAAATGACTTGACTGATCCAATGCTGGAGTTAAAGAGATTAACACCCTCGCACACCAAGTTGCCATGCCTTTGAATCCTATTTATGGCGTAATTTCTATTTTCAAGCATGCGATACATCGGTAACCTTCTGTCCCCAGGAGTATCTGCCGCGAGGAGTGGCCTCTCCCGGAGCAGCAGTACTACTACTCCATGGCTCTCATGGCGCTCCAGTTCATGGTGCCGCTGGCCGTGCTGGTATTTCACCTACACTCGTATAGCAGTCGCCGTGTGGGGAGAGAGACCGCCGGGGGAAGCGGAGAACTCCAGAGACAAGAGAATGGCGAAAATCAAAACGGAAGGTAAGTTATTTTAAACAACATTTTGAATGTGTACAAATACTTGTAGACAAATAACTGGATTATACCCATGCTGGGCTAATATCAGATATTATTGATATCCCAACAGAGACAGAGAAACTCTGGAAACGAATGTAGATTATCTACGCGTTTACAGGGCTTACGACCTGTCATCGGCTGGGTTAATTGGCCACTTGATGTATCACAACATTTTCCATTCCGCCCATCATCTGTTAGCCATATATGAGAAATTTTTGAAACTGCGCGCTGGTGAATATTGTAGTACTTTAAGTGGCCACTTAATCCAGCCATAACTCTAATATACCTGTTTTGATAAATCAAGCATTTAAGTTTTTTTTTCAATTTTTTTTTTTAAATTTTTTTTATTCTATTGCATTATGAGTTGAAACTTTAATTATTTCGCATTTTTTCAAACATGTAATTAATTTTCATACTTAGAAAACTTTTATTGTTAATAGCAGTATTTCCTTTTTATTTTAGAGAAATAAAGAAATATGATTTTAGGTTAGGTACTTCAGAAAAAATGCGCTTTATAAGTTATCCAAAATTTGTGTTTCTGCCGATTGTAGAGCTTTAAAAACTTAACAATACTGCATCATAAAGTCCAAACAGCATATTTTCGAGTTAGCGTTTTTTGCCAGTATACCCACGATATAATACCTACACTAATATTTTTCACACATATACTTTTTGCATTTAACCCTAAATAACTTTACATTTTGTTCATTTCTTATTTTTGTTTACCATTCTCAATTCTCAAGCGAATGATTACTGCCATTCATTCTACTCATAAATCAGTTTTGCACTTTGCTGGGAACACTTTATTCCTACGTAGTTTTCAACATGAAAATATAATATGTTTTTGTTAGTCGCGCATATAGGTGCGACAAATTATTTTAAAATGTAAATTTATAAAAACATTAATTGCTGTTTTCGTGTTTCAGTCACAAAGTTCAATTGAATTTTGTTTTCGTTAGTGTATTTTGGCTCTAAAATCCAAAGATTTTTCCCCAAAAAAGATTTAAAATGTTGGAATTTTATGTATGCGAGATTAAAAGGTAGGTAACAAATGGACATGGCTGCAAAGCAAATTGTGCAGAATGACTACCAGTAACAAAAAGCAAAAAGAACTTCAAAGCCCAAAATTGTCCCTTGATTTTTTAAAGGAAAAATGATTGGGCACTTGACTTCTAGAGTGGGTACATACACAAGATAATGAGCCTGTTAGATTATTTTCGTTTTGAAAACTAGAAATATTTTTACCGTCGCTTGATGCTAAAGTAAGTGCGTTGATCCAACGTTCATGGGGTCTCTGATTCAATCCCTGACGTAGACAATATGATTTTTTAAATATTAATGAAATATTTCGTGTTCTTGTTTCCTATATGATGATAAAACATATAATATACTGACCATTTTTCACTCTTTTATTAAATTATCAAAGAAATTACATGGTGAACAGTGCCGAATGTGCCATCGAGTGCAAATACATTAAAAATATATACATACCTAATTGTTACGGACGCCAGGTGTTTTTATATGTTGGTACGAGTACTTACCTATATACCTCGTTTAAATCATCATCATCATACCATATCCGCTCCCTATGTGGAGAATATGGATCCCCAATATGGAGTCCCCACTATTCTGTTTACATAGATAAAATCGAATCGATACAAGCCAAATTCTTAAGAACTCTTGCCTATAGATCTGGAGCGAGTCGCAGATTACACAACTATAAAGATCGATTACATTTCTTTTAAACTGGACAGTTTAGAAAAAAGGAGAAAAGTAATCGATCTCACTTGCTTGCATAAAATTATAAATAGTCACCTTGACACAACGCTAATAAGTGAAATCGGTCTGCGTGCCAATTTACGACTGCGTAATCCAGACATTTTCAGAGTTGAGCGCTTTTCCTCCAATACAGGGTATTACAATCCTCTCTCTCGTATGTGCAGAGAGTACAACGTAATACACAGGGACAGCACTGAAGGTATGGACATCTTCGGAAGCTCCGTAGACGGGTTCAAGAAAAGGTTGTTCTTGAGATATGTGTAATCACTCTTGCTTTTATATTTACTTAATCATTATATTTACTTATATTTATATTTACTTAATCATTGTGTGTATGTCACTCAATTAAGCACGATGTGAACAATTTTAAAGGGCAATTGGTCTATCTAGGCATATTTTAAAATATATTTTGTATTATATTTTTATCCTTTTGTCTGTTATTATTCCTAACAAAATAAAATAAAATAAAAATATGGAATCCACAAACTGCCTCCAAGCCAAGCGATCGGCCGCCAGCTCCCGTGCATCCTCCCAAGTCAAGTCCACGTCCCGCAGCTCTGACGCACACTGCCGACGAATTGTCAGCAGTGGACGACAAGGACGCCAAGAACCCGATGCCTTGTAAAAAATGCGCTCTCGGGAGACATACGTAGTATATGGCCAGCCGAACGCCTTCGCCGGATGACAGTAGATACCGAGGGTTGCTGTGTCCGTTGCCTCACCACTGTGTTCCTTACGAATTCAAACCACCGCCCACCTAAAATTGTTCTAAGACACCTATCCTCAAAACTCAGAAGTCTGCTATCTTGGGCCCTGGTTAGGTGCCACGATTCGCAGCCATAGAGGAGGACAGGTGTGATGCAGGAGTTGTAAAGGCGGCATTTTGTTTAAACCGAGTAAACATCCGATCTCTAGACAGCTTTCATACTGTTGGCAGTTAAACTGCCGGTAGGTTTAACTGCCGTTTAATATAATAATATTAATATAATTCTTCTATTTTAAAATGCTTTTTTTATGTTTGACGATTTGTTTTGCTGTGGTCTTGAGGTGTAATATATTTACTAGTATAAATAAACTGTGGTTTAATATTTCAATGGTCTTGAATATGAAAAGGTTGTGTTTGATTTTGTCCGGTGCTTTTGGGTAAAAAGTTGTAACCAAACTGGCGGTCTGGTGATTTACGCCTATTCGTAACTCTAGCGGAGTTTGCGTCGGTAGCGCGTGAGCAATAATTTTAATATTTTAAACGCAAAAGCAAATTAATGTTTCTTTTTAAAAATTAAGGGTTTGGTCATTGATTTATAAGGTGTATTAATTAATCAATGGGTTTAATCCGATGATGTTTATTTACATAGATAAACTATTTACTTCCGTTCCTAGTTATTGGAAGATCAACTAAATTGACTTAAAATCAATTAGTATGAAACGAGACTTGTCTGGCATTGGACGTGTATACAGCTGTCAAAATGCCGACTTTTGTTCTTAAATATCACAAAAATAAGCAGAGAAATACAAATAAAAATTACAGTTATGATAAGTATTGTTTCATGTCTTTAATTTAAAATGAAATATTCATTTGTTCGCAAATTCTGAAAATTCTCTGAAAACATTCTGCGAAATTACGAAGCAATCAATCATCCCTTTTCTCTTATTCTCTATTCAAAATTGTTTAAGAAAAACAAAGTGATTCAAATGTATTTGGATAGTGGAAGATAGACACAGTGAGTCCCTCCTAATGGAGATTTGTCTTTTTATCACTGCAAAACACAAATGGAACATAAAATGTTGACAATTCTCTTTGATCACTGGTCTAATGAAACATAAATCAAGTCTAGATTTTTCTCCTTTTTTATAAACCGTGCTTTTTTAGTTATACATCATCATCATCATCACAGCCCGTTGAGGTCCACTGCTGGACATAGGCCTCCCCTGCCGTCTCTACTCCTCCTGATCCTGCGCCGTCCCCATCCACTGTCTACATACATATATAATCCCAAATAATTAACACAAATAAAACAAAAACGATTTTTGTTTTAATATAAACATAATTGATGCGAGCCCATTATAGGTAAAATCCGCTGTTTGTCTTCGAGGATTTGACCAATGATGTTTATTTTACATTACAGGTCAATGGATTTGACAAACTCAAAATGTTTTTCTTTTCATTTGATGAAATATCCCCTTCAAAATATTATCATGAATACGACTCAATTCAAAGGCAATGCCACAAATATTCCATTAATTAAAATTAATGAAGTTTCTGATATAAACACCATTATTAATATTGAAATTAAGGTATTCAGGTACTTCTGCTTTGAATAATTGAATAATTTTTAATAGATTAATTTTACCGGATTTGATCACGTTGAATGCTTGAATACGACAGGTAAAGAATTCATTTGGCTCAATGTATAAAGCCTGTAATGTTATAAAGGTTACAATCTATTCAGGATTTAAATGTTCCTGTCGGAAATCAGTCTGTTTATAAGATTTATGGACTAAACAGAACTAAGAAATTGATCGTATAAAAACATTTTATACAAATACCTACTTAATTTTTTGAATGTAGGTACCAGCCAGATTTTTTTTGGAAATTAAGTTTAACTGTCGAAAAATCTTCTAAAAACTTGGACTTGGATAGTTGGTTTGGTGCTTTGCACGTAATGCTTGCATAGCATTCTCTCTTTGATAATATTAATAATGGTGTTTATATCACAAACTTCATTAATTTTAATTAATGGAATATTATTTTTAATTATTATTAATTTTAATATATTTAGTCAAAGACATAATGTTCCAACAATGTTTAAATATTTAAAAGTATTACCTGTGAAGGGATATTACTGTGGAATAGAATCATTTGTCAAAATATGTCTGAAAATAAATTAGATCACGCATATACGACTAGATTCACATCCATGGAGGGATTAATTGTGCCCAAAACAAAAAATAAGTACGGGCAGAGAACTTTAGAATATTTAATTCCAAAAATATTTAATATGTTGCCCTATGAATTTAAATCGTGCAATAATGCAAATAAAATTATTTCTATTCTAAGGGTTTGGTTGGAAGATAGAACTTTTTTATATTGATGCACCATAATTTATATACACCGTTTCCCACGATGAGACCGCGAAACTCCAGAGGGTGATTATTCATGATATTCTGAGAAAAAAATCTTAATAAAGTTTTTCAAAAAAACTCAATTCTAATTTCTTAAAAAAATTATTAAAATATGAATAAAAATTCACGCGTGTAATACCGTCCATTTTTGAACTGGCTAACACCACGTGACCTGCACCAATTTCAGATATGAAATTCGAATTTTGAAATGTCCGCACAAGGCAAGGCGTTCGGTGACCAGAGCGGACCCCCACTCCTCCCCGCCCACCGCCACCCCGCCACCGCTAGCATTTCAAACAGAAGCCAGTATTACATAGTCGCTTTTTATTAATACTTTTTTTAAATTAATTATTAAAAATGCCCGGATCAAAAAACTTTGTAAGGATTTTTTTCTCAGAATACCACGAACAATCACCCTCCGGAGTTTCGCGGTCTCATCGTGGGACACGGTGTATATTGATTCACCATATGCATTATCTCTATTCCTTTTATGTATATTTTGTGAACTTTTTTATTTTTGTTGTATTTCTATGATAAATTTATTTTTTGCTAATGGCTCCTGATGACAAACGGCAAAATTGCGGTTTATCGGGACGGCATTATTTTTGTTTTTCTAATGTTATGTTTTATTTTTCTAATAAAGAACACTTCAAAAAAAAAAAAAAAAAAATTGTGGCACTGCCTTTGAATTAGGTCGTATCCATGATAATATTTTGGAGGGGATATTTCATCAAATGAAAGGAAACAGTATTTTGGTCAGTGGAAAAGAAAAACATTTTTAGTTTGTCAAATCCATTGACCTGTAATGTAAAATAAATATCTTTGGTCAAATCCTCGAAGACAAACAGCGGATTTCACTTATAATGGGCTCGCATCAATTATGTTATATTAAAACAAAAATCATTTTTGTTTTATTTGTGTTAATTATTGGGTTGTGTTTGGGTATTTATATGTATAACTGAAAAGCACGGTTTATAAAAAAGAGAAAAATCTAGACAACACCAGAGACTTGTTTTATGTTTCATTAGACTAGTGATCAAAGAGAATTGTCTGGCTATGCAACTCACAGTGGAAAAGTTGATTGTTTCGCAAATCCTTTAAATGCTAATTAAATTTAGAATTTACATGGACAGCAAATTATTTAACTAAATAAACATTTCCAATGATAAATAATTCATTATCTTTCATTTCAGTTCATTCAGCCCAACTAGGTTTAAATTGTTAAATTTTCTCTACAAAAGAGACAAAAAGTTCAGAAAAGGTGAATGAACTAACGGTCCAAATTGTTCAATGGCTCAACTAAATTGTGTTGATAAAACTGAAAAAATTAAACGCTTAGCAAATTTCGTCCTTTGGAATTCTTCCTACGAAATGTTCTTGATTATTTTTTCAATGTTTTGTAAGTAATTGTCCGCTTTGTTACCCAGCTAAGCGGCATCCCAATGGCAATTTATTAGCTTTCTGGTTCGATTCCCTATGAGCAGAAAACATTAATTATACCTTTAGAGGTTTTCTTCAATTTATTTTCGTAATAAACAATGTTTGCCTAACTCTTACCTAATATTTCCTTAATTCAAATACACCTCCGATATCATTATGTAATTACTCTAAGTAGCTTCGGGGCTCAATTCACAATAAGACCAAGTTTCTTTTTCAAATTGTATTTGGGCCTCCTGGCCTGGTAATAAAAAGAAAATTTTCTTTTATTGATTAGTAATTATTTGTTTAAATCACAAATTATTCCCTATTACTTCACATTACTCAGAGATAGTATTGATTGCTAAAACTTGAACATTAAACAAATTCCCATTAGTTCGAACATTTAGGATAGTATTATCCGCGATAATGCTATCGGCATAATGTATAACATGAAGCTTCTCAATAACATAAGACATCAGTACTATTACGATTGAAATTATAATGCTTGGGTAGACACGATACTCAGAATAATATAAGACAAAGGTATTGAAACATATAGACAATAGAAAATTAAGCGATATATTAGTTTATAATTATCAGGAATATTTGGATTTAATAATATTGTATATCAATGAAAGCTGAAACTAACTGAAACTGTAGTAAAGTTATTCGACAGAATTAGACGAGATATAACATTATATTTCGAATGTTGCAAAATATTTTTGTAGACAATTACTCGACAGGAGCCGAACGAGGAACCGAAGATCCGGTACGAGACCGACCACAGCCAAACGCGCAAAGAGAAACTCTTGAGCTACGTTTCCGATTGCACGCACTTCTTGCTCGGAGAATTTGCCGATTCATTCCATCCATTTTCACGATTTTTTATAACTTATATTTTCTTGTTAATTTTAAGCATCTTGCATTCATAGTAGTATTAATTGTGATAATTGTAGTGCCAATAAAATGTTAAAAACTGTAAGTACCTCTTATTTCTATTTGTGCACCTTACATTCTCTTTAGTATATATATTTATCATCCCTGACCGAGAAGTGAGAATCATTCTTACGAGGTGATCCTTGCGGAGCGTGAGACACGAGATAAACCTGTATCAATTAGTGACGTACGATGATGGGTAGTCGAACCGACACAGCCCACTAGCGTACCAACCACTAAAATTGCTTTAAAGCTTCAACAACCACTGACTTCTAATAAGGAATCAGTACAGCGCAGCGCGAGTGAAAACTGCGCACCTATTGGCTCAAGCTTATTGTATGATGTTTTCTGTGTGTTCATTTGTAAAACACGAAGTTTTTATTTAAAAGCGGGTTTAGAGATACTTTAGACTAGCGCTAATACGAATGACTTGGCTCCATGTAATAAATGGTTATGTCACTAAGAACAGTGCTTTATGAAAGGAAAGGAAGAAAAGTAATTACTACTTCAATTCAATGCGAAAGCGGTAATTCAGTTTATGTAGATATTTTAGGTATTGTATACGTACCTACTAAATTATTCCTGTCTGTTGGCTGTCTGTAAGTCAATATTTTTGTATATCTAACACATAAAATCCTAAAGATTCTCATATACTTATAATTAAATTTAAAATTAATTTATTTATTTATTTATTTATTTTTTAACCACCTCAACAGGCCACTGGAGGCCCAATTACAGAGGGGAACAACATTACAAACACCCAGGCTTGAGAAAAATCACTTTTGATTTTTTTGTGTTCTCACCGGGAATCGAACCCGGAACCTCCGTATCGTGAGTCCAGCGTCTTAGCCATTACGCTACGGAGGCCGCCAATATTTGAAAAAATAAAAATATAATCAGCAAATCAGTAGACTTAAAAAAGAGTTTTTTCGTAATATGCAAAATAAATACTTTAAAATTAAACAAAACCTAGAGAATATACTTTAAAATGTATTTTCTACGTATTTCACGTAAGTGTATAGAACGAGGCTTAATAGATCGCACTTAGGAAGATTTGAAATATTCAATATTTACTCCATTTTTTTTTGGATGATAATTCATTACTATAGTTCAATCGTTTTAAAATAAGCCATTATGCAAAAAATCATCAGTTTTCCATATTTCGTCCACCCTAGAATTTAATTTTATTGCTTTGATGATCAATTGTCCAATAATTATTGATTAGAAATCGGCCATCTAATAATCAGTTAATATGTATTTTTTCCAAGTATTTATCTTTTATATTCTTACATTGTAGTTGCATCCTACTCCATACAAACATAATTTGAAAGTTATTTTATTTTATTCTTTTTCTACGCCCATGAGGCTCAATTTACATTGACATTTTTGAAACAAATTGATTATAAATATATAGGTAGCTATTCATTCAAAATGGTGTTGAGATGGCATCCAAACACTGTTGCCCCAAGAAAATGCACCATGGATTTGTGTTAAAACATCTATAATATTGTTAGTATACAAACATATTGTTAGCCAAGTGCGTGCATTTCTCGTATCGGTGAGTTAGAAGCACTGTAATTGGTCGATGATTGGCTACAGTAGAAATACTGCATTCAATACGGGTTACTCGACCAGGCACTGGTCGACAAATACTAATTAAATTTGCTAGTGCATGAATGTAACAATCAAAAGAAAGATTTTAATACTTAATTGTTATTTGACTGGTCCATTAAAAAGTTTTTAAAATCATGTTGGATTTTGAATACATTTACTGAAATGTACTTGTATTCATTATTTTGTGTAATTGTGAGCTTATTATATCCTTAGCAGGTAACTCCACATCTCTCTTTTCAGTACTACTCTAAAGATTTAATGGTGTAGATATAGTATTTTCGGAATTCTTACAATCCCTTGAAGGGTTTTTAACGCCTTGGAATGATTTAAAGCCCTAAACCTACGTAAAGTTTAGGTACAGAAATGAACGTGCTAATAATCTACAAGAGCTATCAATTTAGGGAATCACAAGTTTGTAGGTGTGATTAGAAATTAATTTATGAGTTGTACGTTCGTAAAAATGCCGTTTTTATAGGAATTTTTGATAAGCGAGCCTAACTATGTAACGTGCACACACCTAGCGTGTCGGTTAAATTATTCGCAGAACAATCTTTGTAATGCCCACTCCATACTGGACAAAAAACTTTGCAGTTTCTTGATCGGAATTATGTATATTTTAGGAAGGAAATATTCATATCCGTGATATTAATTTTTTTTGGAGATTATTTAAGCAATAGCTCTTCACGCTCTGTGAATATATTTCGACATTTACGATTATTGAAACACTATGCATAATATTGTGGCGGGAACAATGACGGTACGCGCACGAAGATGACGACTGACGACGAACGCGTACGAACGCGTACGAACTGACACAAGAAACGAGCATCTACGGAAAGATCCGGAGATCGTCGAGAAGCCTTTCAACCAGCTGCGTGATTGCACGCGTATCTACGGAACATTTTTCCCGCCAACTTGCGAGAAAATTAAATTCACTTTTATTTTAACTATTTTCACCATTCTTTTTCATCCCATATTTCAGTTAGTTAATTTTAGTTTTTAGTATCTAGTTTTTGTGAATAAACGAACATTATAAAACCGTAAGTACCTGTTTCATTCTCTTTTTATATGCGCCCATATAAAATCTGGTATATTTACGAAATGTACTACTAAATTGGTAACCAACTAGGTGACTAAAATATGAATTATTTTTATATGCATAGTATTACAATCGGCCGTTGAAACCATTATTTAAAAAATGACATCACAAAATGTGTCATTTATACAATAATGATTTTATATATGGCTTTTTCTATTATTGTGAATATAGGTAATAAAACGTCATATGAGAAAATCACATTCATATAGGTATAAAAACTGAGTGCACAGATACATAATATGTATAATTAACAACAATATAAAAACCACATATTCTCTTTATAGAAAAGTGAAAAATCTAAATACGACAGTGTTTTGTTCAGAAATGACGAATAACTTAATACTTATTAATGAGCGTTAGTACTCACGTTACTTTACGCTACCCGGATCTTCGGATCCTAAGTCTCTGTCGGGTAAATAATATAATCTCCTTAGCACATGGGGTAAAGTGCGGATAGTTGCCCCACATTTCTTCAAATTAATGTTAAATGTGTTTGTGATCATATTTATTGAAATAAATCAAGACAACACTTGTGTTGTATTTAAAGTACTCTTGTATGTAAGCGAAATGCATGGAAATAACTGCATAACAGTACAGGATGCATTTTACACAAGTAGTAATTTTGGCCCCTCTTTTCTCCTGGGTATGGGTTAATGGTTAGACGCTTCACTCTTGTATGGATAGACGCCCATGGGCAGAAATAGTTTTAATGACATGCCGTTTGAGGTAATCCTATCGTGAAACTGTAAAGGAAGTATTTAAATAAAACTACAAAAAATTTGATATAAAAATTATATTTTTTGGAAGCATACATTTGTGTTGATAATAATAATAAACATTTTAATAATAATAATAAATATAAAAAACAAAAATGTAATTTAAAATAATGACCTAATTTTTTTGTTATTAACAAATGAAAATGACGTGTATTACGTATTATTTATTGCTTTGATTTAGACATATTTTTCTATTATATTTCTATCCATATATATTATATGGCATCTATCCGCATCTCAACATAGGGCGTGTATCCGTTTTCTAAGTATTTGTCAGTAAGCAAAAATAATAATAAAAATATATTCCATATTTCTTGAAAGCACTATAAATCAAATAAAGACATACGAAATAATGTAAAAACATAAAATACAACACACCTGATAGATTTTAATAGCCACAGCAAAAAAGATAAAAAAATACTATAAAATTTCAGAGCAAAAAAAACGCGTATTTCTGTTTGTACTGTCGTAAACAAGTGACGCGTGCACTAAAATTGAAAGTGTCGTCAATGCTGACGCTGAGTTTGACGAGTACAATATTCTCATAGAAAAAACAGCTTCCTCAAGAGGTAAGTTTCGGTATAACTTAGCCTGGGGCATGTATCCTATTGGGGCGACCATCCGCACTTTACCCTAATCAACCATTTTCATTTCCCGATCCTCCGTCACTTTGTCAGGTAAATTGACTTCGAATAAAGTTTTGTACATAAATATTATACGTAGACAGTCATTAAGTTTGAGAATAATAAAGATATCGTGTTAATGTTGCTTGAAACAATTATTTACACACGATTATTTGGTTTTAAGCTAGCTTTATACGGGGCAGTAAACTGTACAGTTTCCTGTGCAGTCTGAAAACTGTCCCGTATAAAATGAAAACTGTATGACTGTATTGGCTGACCTGACAGTTAATGTTTTTTTTATGTACCTGTTTTAGTAGATATTGGATATTGGTATATTTACATTATTAGCTGTATATACAATTTCCTGTGAGCAAACATACGATGAAAACTTACAATCGCGCTTAAAAAATACACATATTTGCGTGTCTTTTGACAGATTGTACAGTTTTCTGAACAAGAAACTGCAGTTTTCTGTCCCGTCTAAAGTCCGAATTAGTGTCACTGTAGGATCGTTTTACGTGGCTTGTTAAACTTTATATCGTCACATCTTATTGATAAAAAAAAGATAGGTTAATAAGATAGTCTTTTTAATTTAAACAATTTTAAAATAATATCTTTTCAATATATGATGTTTAGCTAGAGGTAATAAATAATCATTAGTTGTAGCTAAAAATCTATCTTTTATAAATGAACAAAGTAAATGCAGTTGATAAAAATTTGTGTATTGTTGATATATCACTACTATCTGATTAAATAAAACGTCCAATTATTTAAACTTTCATAAATATTTAAAGACTAAAAGTGATTATGTCTGAATTAGCAAGTGACTTGTTCCTGTGGAGCTTTTTATGAGAAAGAAGAGGGGTAATTTTAGATAGGTAGTTAAGTATTTCAAATCCTTTAATTAATCACAACCATGTACTTAGTATGGAGACTTCAGAGCTTTAGAAGGTTCTTGAATTCTGTGAAATTAGTCGGAAAAGGTTTAACCAGAGTGATTTCGAAATTAAAGCTTTTGAATTTTTATCAAAAGCTCAGTACTAATATACTTATTGCTTTACTGGCGAGAAAAGATAAGAGTACTTCGGTTTACATACCTAAGCTTTTGGATCAAAGCTTTTTTTGTTGTACACGCGATTATGTTTTCAAATAATTAATTCGTGGTGCCGTGTTAAAAATACGAATTACGTATTAAAAATACGAAGTTTAGATTACATACTATAATAATTCATTCCATATGAAATTCTATTTTTTTAACAGAAAAGCTAGATATTAAAAGAAAAACTTGAAAATAAATAAGTACCCCAGAATATGAAGTATTCATTGATCACATTTTTTGGCTCTACCGTTGCTAAGTTGTTGAGAAAATTGTAAACACGCTAAAACTTTATAGTTTCCCAGGATTATTGTTTATACAGGATGTAACAAAATTCGACGTACAAGCGGGAAACTGGAGAATCTACAGCGTATTTGGAGACGATTGTGTAATACGACTTTTTAATCTATGCTTGAAAATTTATGGCAGATTAAGTAAAATTGCTCAAATTCTTATTAAAACGTGTTTTTTTATTTTGTTTTCTTTATGGATAGTATTATTTGAATAAATACATGATATTTGATAACAATTTGCAAAAAAAAATCAACTTCGAATTTCAATTTTCTCCAAACTAAGGGTCAAAATAAAAAAAATTTTCCTCTACAAAATCGACTCCAAATATGATGTAGATTCACTGGTATCCCGCTTGTACACCGAGTTTTGTTACACCCTGTATAATCCACATATTTTTCCAAAAGCGCGATTTACACACTTATACCTTAAACTATGGATTTCTTGTTTACCATAATTTATTTCAACCCACGCACACAACGGACACAGCAACCCTTGGTATCTACTGTCATCCGGCGAAGGCGTTTCGGCTGGATAGGCCATATACTCCGTATGCCTCCCGAGAGCCGCCACCATGCTTGCCTATTTTACATGCCATCAGGTTCTCGGCGTCCTGGTCGTCCACTGTAGACAATTCGTCGGCAGTTTGCGTCAGAGCTGCGGGACGTGGATTAGACTTGAGAGAATGCACGGGAGCTGGCGGCCGATCTCTTGGCCTGGAGGCAGTTTGTGGAATCCATATGCTCCACATAGGGAGCGGATATGGTATGATGATGATGATGATAATTTATTTCCTTGTGTCCTTCTTATAATATAAATATGAATTATCGCTAAAAGATCATTTTTTGTTTATCGTCCAATAACAAATTTAGATATTCCTCAGGATAAAAACACAACACTATTATATAAAAACCAATTTTCTGACGTGTCTAATGCTTTACAAAATTTTATATTTATACGACTGTTATACTGGCCCAAAAATGAAGCCTTCAGTTAATTGCAATTTTTCGAAAACATAACAGTATTTTCTAAATAACCCCGAGGACTCCACTAAAAGCCAATTTGCTTCTAAGCGATATAAACATGTAAGCTGCCAATTCATATTTTGATATCAGGGGTCGAGATATTATTTGACTAGGACTTGAGTAGAGTTTTCGTGTTCGGCCGTAATTCGGAACCAGACCCACATAATAATACGACGAGATAGGGGGTCGAAAGTTACCCCGTAATACTAATAAGGAGCCCACAGGGGTGGTATTGGACCAGGTAAAGGTCTCGCCCCTGGGGTCGATAATGTATGGACCTCAAAACTCTTTCAAACTCTCATCAATCACGTTATTTTTTACCCATTTAAGTACTAAAATAATTCCATAAAAAGAAAAATTTTCCTGCTCCTTTTTCCCTTATCTGCATCTGATGGTGCATTGGGCACTGCAAAGGATACATCAGTTCAGTGTATCCATAAGTGAAAAAATATTTTTAATTAAAATAAAAGTAAAAACATGGTTTAGTTAATGTTCAGGTAATATTGCCCTAAAAGAAGAAAAATAAAATTGAATCGTCTTTTGGCGATGAATAAACAAAATAAATATTGTTAAAATTTTGGTCTCAAACAATATTTTGGCGGTTTGTTTTATGGTGCTGAAAAATTGTGACTGAAATAGTCTATTTTTCATCATGCGAAACAAAACGGTACAAAATTTGTTCGCTTTGTGCAGTGACAATCATTACAAAACAGACATCCGTCACCACCACCAAAATTAATTTAGGGATGTTTTAAAAAAGGAATGTTTTTTTATTTTGAAATGCGATCTCTCAGGCGAATGTGTGGTAAGACTATGTATGATAGGTGTACAAATGTTGAAATTAAAGCAGAGTGCAAGGCTGAATTAAGCATTATCGACAAAATTAAGAAAGAGCTTTTGCGATTATTATTTATTTATTTAATTACAGGTAACTCTACAATGTGACAATATCATTATTTTTACAATATCTATCATTTTTACAATTTTACGATGGTTTGTTTGTTTGTTGGTTTGGTCATGTGGAGCGAATGAGTGACGAAAGAACGGCTAAAAGAATTTTAAATGCAAGTGTGCCTGCATGTAGAAGCCGAAGAAGTCCGAGAAAGACATGGCTTGACCAAGTACGTCAAGTACTTGAAAGTCACTTGAAAGTGGTCATTTGAAAAGTCGGAATAATCGGCGTATGTGCATGATAAAATGTATGAATGTAGAGGAAGCAAAGGTATGGCGTTCTATCCTCTATGCCTACCCCTACGGGGAAATGGCATGATGGTTAGTTAGTTAGTTAATTTATTTTTTCAGGTACTAAAAATAATCTTATGTTAAAATCAAAAAACGATTTTTTGGTTCTACGTGATTTTATTATCAAGTTAGTGACAATTGTTTCGCCTTGTGAGGGCATTATCCTTACAAGGCGAAACAATAGTCACTAACTTGATAATAAAATCACGTAGAACCAAAAAAAATCGTTTTTTTGATTTTAACATAATATATCATGGAGTTCTACAAAATAAATGGGGTACTAAAATCAAGTTAGATCTTACTAAGGGGGCTAGATTCCAAACCATCCATGCGCTTTGTAGCTGCAAGATGGTGGTCTAATCTCCCACACAGTTAAATTTCAAGTCCAAGTGCCTTTTTAAAACTAATTTCAACTTTTAATTCTGCTTTCAACTTGTAACTATCACCTATACCTTTGTAATATTACCTATATAAATTTACTTGTTTCAATATTAATCTATGTAAATTAATTAACTTCAAAATATTTTCTTTTATTATGTGAGTCCCTAACTGTAGGAGACTAGAATAGAACCCCCAACCGTTCATGCGCTTGGTAGCTGCAAAACGTGTTGTGGTCTAGCCTCTTTATTGTACAGCGCTCTTGAGGCGATTTCTCGCGAAAACAGCGCTTTAAATAAAATTTATAAATTATAAATAAAATAAATTTATTTACAAGTAATGAAATATTCGAGATGCACTGGACATAGAGTACCAATGCATACCAGTACCCTGTGCATCATAAGGTGAAGAAAGAGAGAGTTAAAAAAGGACAAGGAAACTTTTGTAATAAAATCATCGCACGATAAAAAAAGCTATTTTGAAAAAATCTGAGCTTTTTTCACACGCGAAATTTTAATCTCAGTCCTCATTACCATTCTAGTGAAGCTGGGTGTTGTCATCTGAGATAAAAATTTCATTACATTTCAATATCGACCTTGAATGAAAACGAATTTCAAAATCAAATTGAAATTCTACGCCAGAACAAATGAGCAGCAAATGATTACAAAATCATTTTGCTTAGTTTAACAAATTTAATTAAAAGTAGATGTATTTAATGTAAGTATTGGCTGCTCATGCTCTAAGAATTCTGTCAAAAAGACCGAAGGTTCTTTGAATACATTCAAGAAAGTTTAAAAATGAATTTATTTACATATTATAGCGTTCAAATGGTAATATCAACGTCTAGACAATTTCACGGGTTTTGAAAGGAATGTGTACAAATTTAATTACGTTTGTTAAATATTAAAAATTTTATCAAATTTTATCAAATTTTTATCAAAGTTTCAGCAAAACATGACGGCATATAAAATATTTAAATAAAATTTGTTCATTTATGTTTTAAAAAATTGTTTACACTCGAGAGTTTAAGAGTTTATTTTAATTAAAACTTGTTTTTATCATTAATAAAACTTAATGTTCTACGAGTATATTCAGAATTTTTCGTTTACTCGTGATAAATCTATTAATTTCTCTGGACCGTATTTTGTTTCAAACTTTTTCCATTTTTGAGATATCTCTAATTACAAATAAAAGAATGATTTTTAAACTTTCGATTCTCTCTGTGTTATCATTGATAAAATACTGAACCTGTTTTTTTGGTTTTCCTCTAGGGGTCTAAGGTAAGGTATTGACACCTAAATGAAGCAACTACTAACGTTCTTTCCTTAAGCTTAAATTGCAAAGCAGTTATAAAATCATCTATTCAATATTGTACTTTTTACTTTTATAGAGTTATCATTCTTTATATTATGTACACGGTTAATAATTTTTCATATATCTGTCAACATATAGTAAACTTTAAGTGGCTTATAATATTGTTAATAATTGTGCTCATTTTTATGTATATCTGTTGTTTTCTTAATAAAAAAATTGTTTACTTTTTAATTGTTATAATTGATCGGAGCAAGAGTAAAATAAAAAAGTCTGTTTGGCCAAACGGCACACGAAATGCCTTCGAACAATTGAGCTATTTCAATCTTATAATATAATGAATTCAACGTAATTAATTTAATTTCATTTAATTTATAAACAACATTTTGAGTGTGTCCAAATACTTGTAGACAAAAACTGGATTTCAACTATTACGGCCTAATAATTACAATTTGACATCTCAACAGAGACGAGAAATTTGGAAGGGAATATGGATATATAGGCGTTTACAGGGCTTATGACCTGTCATTGGCTGGGTTAAGTGGCCACTTGATGTATTACAACATTCCCCATTTCACCTAGTATTTGATATCCATATCTGCCAATATACAACAAAATGGCGCGACGCTTCACATGTGAACACTCTCTGTCATCCATTGAGAAAATTGCTAAACATTTTAGCAGAAACCTTTATGATGGCAAGTGAGATTCTACCGAATTATATCACCTACTAGGAAACGCCTGAAGATAAATCTTCAATTTGTTATGCTTATAACTTTTACTAGCTAATTTTTATGAACAACATAAACAACTTAACCCAGCCAATGATAGGTCATAAGCCCTGTAAACGCCTAGATATCCATATTCCCTTCCAAATTTCTTGCCTCTGTTGAGATGTCAAATTGTCATTTAATTTATTTCATAGATAATTAAGATAACAAAAAAATCCAAATCTTTCTCAATACAACTACTAAACACATTTAAAAAATGTATATTAATTGTTTTATAGCTAGATTAAATCTACAGCAAAAAACAGCGACGGAATTTATAATGATAATTATTTTTAACCCTAATTTGCATAAAATATCAGTTTCAAAGGCACTTGGGTTTACAAAATTATTTGTTTGAGCAGTCTCAAATATTTTGCTGACCGAAATTCACCATTTCGACAAATAAGGGTGACATTCGATGACGCACATATTAATTTGGTTGGTGACAGAACTCACAATAAAGTGTTGAATATTCGCTTAAAATTTGCTAATTGGCGGTTTCAGGGAACCTTGTTTATTTTTCAGCTGAAAGTTTAATCGACACCACATTTTGGTTTCGAAACCAAAAACCATGGATTTTTGACAGACTGAAAACAGTTCTGTTTTTATCAATGAATTACTAATTGATCATTAGTCTACAAAAAAAAACATATGGGGCGTAACAAAACTCGATGTACAAGCGGAAAACCAGCGAATCTACATAATATTTGGAGTCGATAATTTTTCGATTAGACTCATGGTTTTCGAGAAAATTGAGATAAATTTTAGAAAATTGTAATCAAATATCACGTATTTAGTCAAGTTAATACTATCCATAAATAAAAAACAGCATTTTAATACGGATTAGTGCAATTTTACTTAATCTGCTGTACAAATGAAAGTTTTTATGTGAAGAAAAAAATTTTTTTTTCAAGCTCAGATTTACCACAGTTCTAGGTCCCACCGGAGTTCTACTAACTGGACGATAACGGCGTTTTTTGCTCGTCTCGTTTATATGTACATATATTTGTAAATATATGTATATATGTTTATAAATATGTAAGTATGTAACCCAAGACCAAAAATTTTTATATTTATAAATGGAACAGTATTAAAAAAGAAAACATTTATGTCTCCTGTAAATGCCTTGAGACGAATAATAATTCCGGATGAAATATTACGAAAATCACAAACATGTAAATTTCTCAATAAAAGCAACATCAAATTTCCACCTCAATGGCCACATCTTGGGAACATTTTTCTTTTGCATATTCTTCACAAAAATGGAAGACACACAAAATGGAAGTGACACCATAGAAAAGCTTTCCATTTCGTCGTATTACTATGAAATAACATGTTTATGTATGTATCAATCGAATGAAAAAATGAATCATTCGATTCGCTTGAAATATTGAGTATCAAAATAAATTGAGTCTCGCAAAAAATCGTATCTCTGGTTGACAATATTAATTTATTTATTGAAGCAATTCTTTGGAAATATGGCTGTCGAAAAACTTTTTTTTAAAATTCACAGATTCTTATTCATTTTAAACAATATTTTGTTTTCTACATCAAATTCGATATATTTTTAATATATTATATAATATGCGTTTAGGTTTAAGAAAGGTTATTTTTCAATAATGTAAATATGTAAATATTCAATTATTTTTAGTACTACAATGTGTTTATGTATAATACTACAATGCCTGATATTCGACACGGACTATCTAGTGAGTCGGGGCTAGATCATGGCATGGGTCTCCACTGATTGAGTCGCCATCCCATTATTGTGATTATATTAAATATGAAATTTAAATAAAAAAAAAAAAAAAAAAAAATAAAATTTTATTTAAAAGAACCTGTTAGGCAAACTAAATAATTGTAGTTTACAAAGCATTTAATACATCAATATCTACTTAAAATTTTACATAAAAAACATTAATTGTCATGTCACAAACGTCGCGCGGACCATTCAATATTCCACACAGTTTTCGCTAGGACAGTTTGCAAACTGAAACAGCGCTTGTCCCGTATAAAGTGAGCTTAAGTAACAAATTATAATCCGAAGTCACGAAGTCCGAATAACAATTGCGAAAAATGGATGTTTGTGAAAAGAAGAGGACGTGTAGTGAGGGTGTGAAAGGTGTGTGTGAGGGTGAGGGTGAGGGAGGGTGTGTAAGTGTAATTGTAAGGTCTAGAGAGATGAGGGAGTGAGTGTGTGAAATATATAAAAAAAAATTATTATCGTTAATCAATATCCATTATAGACAATAAATTTTTTATCGTTATTTATTACAGTCAAAAATAAACTACAATGCGTATTTGTAACTGCGAATTATGCGAACCATGAGAGAGTTCATCGCATAAATAGTACGGAAAAAAGGTACAGGGAACAAAGAGTGAGATTGTGACGAGTACGATAGCCAGGTACATTTAGAGACAGTTCTGCAACCAGAGCCGGACTATCAAGACGACTAAGTTGCAAAATACCCAGATCTAATGAAACGATCTATCCTCAGTTCTTCCTCACTTAGAGCTCCCGCAGACTACAGACTTTCTATCGGCCGATAGTTTAGTCGGGTTAGGCTGCTACTGCTAGCGCGCACCCTAGACCAACAAAACAGTCGGGCTGGTGATGAGTGCGCACCCAGAGAACAATCGGCCGACTGCTCTCGAATGATTTGCTAGTTAATAAACGGCTTATGAAGAGAGCGGTTACAATGAAAGTTGGCACAATATTGTCAAAAAAAGTTATTATTGTTTTTATACAACGAAGGAGAAGGATTAAGAAGAAAAACCGAGAGTATTGGGTGCATCCCATCCGCAGTGACAGATTATTAAAGGGAAAATTTTATACGATGCATTGCAAATTACTAGATTACCCCAATTTTTTTTCGATTTTTATCGAATGAGCATAACCAGCTTCAATGAACTTGTCACTTTGATTGGACCAGCAATAGGGTAGGAGGATACACATAGATTAAACGATCGGCAAGTGTGCGCGCGTGGAACGGCGCCAAACTGATTTAGCAATCGGCCGATAGTTTACCGATATGACAGTTTAAAGGCAACCGTGAAGCCTAATAAACTTAGCAATCGACCGATACCGGATCGTTGTAGTATGAGCACTTTAATACATCTTCATGCTGATTAAAAGCTCGACTAAACTATCGGCCGATAGAAAGTCTGTAGTCTGCGGGGAGCTTTAGTGTACAGCAGAAGAAAGCGGGAGATAATAACTTTATGCACTTTGCGAATTCTGCAACTATCTTAGTACGAGCATATTCCCAGAACTCATTACCCGGCACATACTTGGGTCATATTTTATAATTATGCAACCTTCTACCACTTCCGTAATATGCAACCCCTGTTTGAATTAAATAAGGTTGTGCAGCTCTCATAATGAGGACGCAACATTTAACTTGCTTTGACGTGACCCTTATTCTGACATCATGTTATTTTAACGACGCGACGTTGGAAAATTTAACTAATCGCTTCTTCAAAGAAAATTTGGTTTGATATGGCTGTTATAGTGGTGTTGCACGTTTGTTTGGAAAGTAAATTATAATAAATTTAAACGTGACCTAGTAAGTGTTGGAGCTTGGTAACTTTTCGGCTAGACATTAAGTTTTAATTAGGAGGTTTCCTTATCATGATAATGAGCGTAACTTAACCAATTATTCGCAACATTATTCACAAATTAGAGGTATTGAACTTTATTGTAACGTATATCTACTCAAAACCTTACAAATTTGAATGTAACTTGAGTAATAATACAAATAAATAAATAATTTAAAAAAATACATTATTATGTGTCCGGAAAGATGATCCGTAAAATAAATCATAATTAATTAAGGACCTCTGATTTGAAGAAATATCAGTATTTTGAATGATATGATACTTTTTCTACTTGCATCGATATAATATATGGTTTTGCTGTTACTGTAATAATTCACTTAATTGTTTCTTTAGGTTTTATGTTTTCATTGGATTGGTTCGGTTTTTTGTATATATTGTGTTTATTTTGTGATCTAAGCGATGTCAGTGCGTATTAGAATAAAATGAATATGTGTTTTTTATTTGTCCCTTAATGAGTTTATTGTAAAAACTCCTAGGGAGCATTGGATTGAAAAAAAAAGAAAATTCTTTATTTATTTCTAAGTAATGTTAATAAAAAATATTAAAAAATTTTTTTAAAAAAAAATCGAAAAGTCAGTTCCTTTTTATGGAAATTAAGCTTGTACAATGTACAGTAGGTACACAGTTTTATAATATTGTACAGTACGTTGTACATGTTACGTAGATCATGCATGTAATGCAAGTAATATCTACACATAGCCCTAGTACAACTCTACAGCTATCTCCTTCTATCGCGTTGATATTTCTCGGTTGAATGTTATTAAAATCCACCCCTTTACAAACATAGGCATATTGACAGCGAGGGAAAAGGGCCCACCTCCTCCGTCTTTAAGACCCAACTCTTTAAAGAATCGTAATGTGTTTAATCACGCACTAAAAAAAGTTATACTACTACTATTACTACTTTCCCTTATCCGCACCCAATGGAGCATAGGGCACTGCATTGGTACACCAGGTGCCGTGTATCGTGTTAACTTTTATTACATGAAGGCAAGATGATCAGTCTTACGCATCAGTACCAGTCCAAGGTAACACTCAAGAAATATTAATATGAAACTAAATGGAAATAAGTATTTCATCTTGACGCCCTACCGGAGTCGAACCCGATACCTCATGCACAGAAAAAAGTTATAAGTTTAGTTAAATACCGTTTTTTATAAAAAATATAAAAGAAAATACTGTCAAATTGCTTATCGAAAAGGATTCGTAATATTACCGTATTTTTTGCTTAGTTATTGATGTGATTTTATGAAGTATTCATTTATTATTATTATTTGTTAAATCAATCATATTTATAACGATACTATCGTTCATATAAAGCTACTAATATATAAACATAAATCACATAGATTATGCTGTAAGTGTAGTTTGTAAAGGTAATAAATATGCGCGATTGTTAATCGTAATTTTCCCATTACGGAAAATAAAAAACAATGATTTTTTTCTCAGACCTTCAAATGTCTGTGGAAAAATGACAACCTTAACTATATACACTCTTTATCTGAGTATATTATATTCTTTATCTAAGTTTAGAATGGATTTAGGCATGGGAAATAACAGGTTGTTTTTTCATAAGATTGAGCGTTTTTTTTTGAGGAATTTGAACACGAAAAAGTGTATTTTTCCTTATTTATTACTTTACATAGTAAACTATTTTAATCCAACATGACGTTTGAACATCTGCCAACAAAATGGAGTAGAAATTAATTTGAATGAAGAAAAAGTAAAGCGCAATCCGTGCTTATGATAAAAGTACAGAAGACGAAAATATTCCGTATTAAAAGTAGAAGAGGTATATTGCTATTTGCTTATAGCAACCGTGGCGTGTCAAGAAATTGTAATAAAAAAATCGCTATTTTTTAAATTTTTTAACAATTATAACAAAATTATATTTATAAATTTACATATTTGTGCCTTATTTCGGACCTACGTAGACAACATATTTTCTCACTTGTAAATATTTGAACTTCTTCCCTTT
>JAGVSP010001912.1:0-83451 GCA_022494985.1 Micrasema minimum
TTATTACGTGTAGAATGACATTCTAAAATAATTTAGCATTTACGAACATAGGTTATGTTTACCAAATTATGACAGATGTAAAAAGAAACTTTCCCACTATAAATCATAAAAATGAACGTTTGTATCGTTTTTTTAGAAATATTATCGTAGTGGTTACGTTGTATAAAGCTATTTCCTGTTTATGGGATTCACGGCGGAGGGATGCTTTAAAAGCACCCGTCTCCGAAGTGCACAAAAAGAGTCGTACTTTAATATTATAGTTGATGCGTAGAACCAGAGAAGTATCTATGTACTTTTTTGCTGTTTTAGGCGCTACTTACATCAAAACTTGGTTAAAATGTCTCGAAATTTGATAGACGTATAATACCTAAATAACGACCCGTTTTGGCGGGAAATTGCGATTACGGTATTTTAAAAATTAATTACGGACATAATATGAATTAAAAAAAAAAAAAAAATATTTTTCATACTTAATTATATAAATCACCTCTAAAAAATTTTTTTAAAAAAAATTGTCCCCTGGCCCATTTTTCTAAAATTATGTAGGTATATTTTTTACACAATATAATCCATTGAAATTATATCTAAATGAAATAGCTGAAATCACAAGACACTTAAATAATAATAATAATAAATAATATGCCAAAATAACAGAGCCAAAATTTTTAAGCTTTCATAAGTACCGCAAATTAAGTAAAATTACACAAATTCAATAAATGCGGTTTTTATATTTTGTTTGACTAAAAAAATTATATTGGATAACAATTTGCAAAAAAATTATCGAAAAAAAAATTCTTAATCAATTTTCTCGAAAACTATAGGCTAAATCAAAAAAAAAAAATTCTACAAAATAAACTCCAAATATGACTAGGATTCACTGGTTTCCCGCTTGTACATCGAGTTTTGTTACACCATGTATTTGTAATATTTTGTCCAGACCAGCGAGCCTGACGGCGACCACGTCGGAGACCTCCTTCATCAAGAAGCTCAAGTCCTCCGGCAGGAGTCTGGTGGTGTTCTACGGCTCCCAGACGGGCACGGGCGAGGAGTTCGCCGGCAGGCTGGCCAAGGAGGGCATCCGCTACAAGCTGAAGGGCATGGTGGCGGACCCCGAGGAGTGTGACATGGTGAGATTTCACTTTTACGTAAAAGCAAGATTCGAAATAAAATTACTTGAGCAGTGATAGCACCCGTGTAAAAACATATTGAGTAATAATAGCACCTCTCTAAAACTGAAACCTTATTGAATATGAGCAGTGATAGCACCAACCTGTATATAAATATATTGGAGCAGTGATAGCACCTGTCTAAACACATTTTGAGCTATAATAGCACCTGTCTAAAAACCTGGATGTAGAAGTCGAGGAAAGCCGAGCAAGGCATGTGGGCATGTAAGAAGTCGGAATAATCGACGTGCGTCCATGAAAAGATGTAGGAATGTGGAGGAAACAATAGGAGTATTTTTATTTTATTTATTTATAGTTCATTACAGTTTTGCTTGATATTTCCATCTTAAATGCACTCCTCACTGGGGGACCCCGTGCCGAGGAGAGCATTTCACAGATTTAATGTTTATTTTTTTTTTTTAAATTATTAATAAATTTATAACAATTTAAACAGTAATAATTTACACACACACTTAAACCATGTATGTCAGTATGCCAGGACAGAGTGGTGTGGCGTTCTATCCTCTGCCTACCCCTTCGGGGAAATGGCGTGATGGTTAGTTAGTTAGTTGGTTAGTCTAAAAACGTTGTGAGCAGTGATTGCACATTTCTAAAAACATATTGGTGATGGCATAATACATATATCTAAAAACCATTTGGCAGTGATAGCACTTGTCTTAAAACATTTTGAGCTCCGATAGCACCTGCCTAAAAACATATTGGGCTGTGATAGCACCTGTCTAAAAACATTTTGAGCTGCGATTGCACCTGTCTAAAAACATATTGGGCTGTGATAGCACCTGTCTAAAAACATTTTGAGCTGCAATAGCACACGTCTAAAAACATTTTGAGCTGCGATAGCACCAGTCTAAAAACATATTGGGCTTTGATAGCACCCGTCTTAAAACATATTGAGTGTAATAATTACCTACGCTCAATATGTTTTAAAATTATGTCATTCATATAAATTACCTATGAAACCGTCGAAACTATGTCGAAAAATATACCGAATATGTTTTTCATGTTTCATGTTTGTTTCCAGCATATTCCTTATTATTTGTTTTTGTCAGTGAAATCACGGTACCTACTTCTGAAAATCCTCCAGTGAAAAAAAAAATATCCGTCGAAAATAATATACGTTCTGCATTTTAATAACGCCTAATCATTTCAATAAAGGCTAATTACTGATCCTGAATTAATTATTTTACGCCATTGGAAAAATTGTGCAAAATATTGACAGATTCGGTGACCTTTCGCAGTGTGTAAAATCGATCTCCATTTGAATTTTATCATGAAACTTTACAGAATAATAAATTAATATTTTGTCTAGTAAACAGACAACATTTTTATAACGATCGTGAGATGAGTCATGATTCATGATTCGTAATTATTTCTCCTAAATATCAAAATAACGATATGTGTAATAATACCTTTTCTTTTCTCTCACGATATATTTTTTTCACGATGCAATAATATATTTAGGATTATTTCATCTTCCTTCAATAATATATTAAGCACAAAAATTGTTTTCTACCGTTTACACAACTTGCGACTCTTGCATGACTGGCGTTTATTTAGTCTAGATACACGGTGTCATATTATAAAATTAATGTACACGTTATAGCATAGATAAGGTTATATTCTTTACACGTGATAATACTATTATTTTTGCCTCATGTTTTGATTTGGATCACAACAGTAGGGGAAAGGCGGGCAAGTTGGATATAGTAAGAACCACAGATTTTGAAATAAATGAACATTCCGTAATAATTGTTTATGCATTTACACAAATATTGATCATTTAAAAAATATGGAGAAAATAGAAGAAAGAAAGAAAAACTAGTGATCGGCATAATCGGTTTATTTAATAATCGCTACAACTTTTATCGGTTTATTTAAAAAGAATAGGTTACTTGGAATAATCGGTTATTTCAAATAACCGAATAATTTTATTATTATAATCGATTATATTCATACCCAAAATAAACAAAAGGTACTAATTATCCATCTTGCCCGACCAGGGTGTTTAGAACCGGGTTGTGGTCTAGTGGTTAGAATCACGGACTCAGGATTGAAATCGCTAGGTTCGAACCCCCTCCACCACAATTTCAAAGCAGCCTCGAAACTGAATATTTGTGTATATCATAAGAACGTTATGTTTATTTTATACTAAAAAAACTATTTTGCTTATCAGAGCCACAAATATGCGATACATCTTGCCCTCCAAAGACGTTTTTGACATTCGGCTACAATAAATATGTCTATACAGGGTAATTTTTTTGTCAGTTAACAAAAAAAAAAAACCCTGAATTCAGTATCGTTAATAGAACCCATTTCAATAAAAAAACATGTCCTTTCTCAAATGAAAAAAAAGAAAAGTGCACCCAAATGATTCCTTAGAAATAGTTAAGACTTAGTCACCCCTAGGCGAGCGTCCAGCCGCCCCCCGCCCCCCCCCCTTAATGGACTGCGCAAGCGGCGTGCGCACCCCCCCCGCGCGCACTCCCCCGTCAAACTTAACCTTTTGCGCCGCGCATGAACAGCTGTGAATAGGATGTACGTAATTTGTAAAAATTATAGGAATAAAAATAATTAATCGTAAAAATAAAAAGGTACATGTTTTTTATTGAAATGGGTTCTATTAACGATACTGAATTCAGGGTTTTTTTTTGTTAACTGACTAAAAAATAACCCTGTATATTTTTTTTACGTTATTTTTACATTATTAATTATATTTCATTTAAGATCACATGGCAGAAAGCTTTTGGCTAGTTAAATATAACAACTGTAGGTAGGTATAATAGAATTAATAACGAAAAATAAAACAGAAAATGTTCAAGCCTTTGAAAAGGGAGATTAACCCTTCCCGTTTCTTTTCCACAGATAGTCGTATGTTTGTGACTGCAAATCTCGGAAAGTAATCGATAGATTGACTCAATTTTTTTACAGAACATTACATTTTAGCAGAAGAGTGTTTCTTTATACTTTTTATTCGGAAGTTCCAACGGTAACGGAATATTCTATGCGTTTTATGTGTCACAGTTAAAAAGTTCTGAATGACAGTTGTACACAGTGCCGCCGTTTAATCAATTTTAGGCAATGTTACCAAAAAGAATAAAAAGAAGTAAATCGGATTTAAAAATCGAATGACTACAAATGAATCGGACAAATGCTAGACTATTTTTATTTACTCCCCTAATAATTAATATCACACAAAGCCACAGCGAAGCGTGGCCGGGTTCAGCTAGTATTAAATAAAAATAAATGAACTGAAAATCAATTAAATAATTTTCAATCAAAAACTTGGTAAAAAACAAATGAATTTGAAAAAAAACAAAAATTTCTAATTTTTATACCCAAAACCAACACTGGCTGCTAGAACATGTGTTGCGCACGAAAACTAGCTATAATGGTCGTAAAGGATGATCGACGTATACACTACATGTTTTTAACCAAAATCCATATATTCAATCTTACATATCTCCCGAGAAAGACATGGCATGACCAAGTACGTCAAGTACTTGAAAGTGGTCATGTGAAAAGTCGGAGTATGTGCATGAGAAGATGTATGAATGTAGAGGAAGCAAAGGAAGTCTGTCAGGACAGAGTGGTATGGCGTTCTATCCTCTCTGCCTACCCCTACGGGGAAATGGCGTGATGGTTAGTTAGTTAATTATATCTCCCCTATCCGCCTTGCCCGCCCTTCCCCTAGGTACTCTTGTTACCTTGTTGATATTTTCTCGCAAGGTTTCCTCCCTACCTTGTGGTTATTTGAGATAAAAGTGTTCTTATTATCTGAATGCGGAAATTTATCATGTAGTAGATACATGCACATTATAAGTCATCTTAAATTACTTGCTAGGCACTAAATACAAAATACCGCCTTTGTCAAGATTTTTTTTTATTGCCATTTGGCAATATGAAAAATCACAAGGTGCGAATTATAAACTTCATTTTTAATTTCGCCTGAAAAGGTAAAACGAACATCTGATCGTTTCTGACCTCACGCCGTGCGGAGAGAGAGAGAAAGAGCTTTACTTCAAGTCTGCGTTTTTCTCTCTACCTCAATGGTATACGTCGCGTCATGTAAAAAGAACGCTGGAAAAAAGTGGAGGGGGTCTGTTTGCGCATGTGACCCGCCCACCCCGCGTCCCAAATAAGAGCGATAATCGCCTAATGCGCTAATGCGCAGCTTGACCACCGCCGGCGCCGGCGTTCTTTTTACATGACGCGACCTGTAATACGGGAACGCGTCATACTACTACCAACATGACGTTTTTGGGCAAGCGAATTTTGTAAATGAAAATTATGAATGAAAATATTGATTTCATTTCTAAATATAGAATGTATTAGCATCAGTATAATGTACAGCCTATGTGGCCTATAATAATAATCGAGAGGTTGTCAAAAGAAAAAAGAGAGGTCCTACTAGATAAATGGAAACTAATGTATTGCATACTTTAGGTAAAGATATATTACAAATAATTTTGAAAGTTCTCTCTCATTGCATTAGTCCACGTACCTATTCTTTTAGTAAATTACCAGCTGATGTGCTGAGCTTTGACTTTCAGTTAGTTTTTTCAAAATACAATTGAATTTTAAAAATCAGGTGATATCAACAAATTCTAAAGAATTACAAATAAATCATCCAAAATAGTAGATACTGTTAAAAAAAACTATTGCTCTAATTTATTATGAATGAATAACTCAACATTTTAGATGAATAATACTCAGCTGGCTATGATATGAATTGTTTATCTAAAACTTTGAGTTATTTAAGTATTAGTAAATGATTTGGAATTTATTGGGGATTCCTTATAATTTATTCCTATCTCTCCGTGCAGTGTAGCAAATATAACAATATCCAGTAGATTAAACATCAAACATTGAGTGATATCAACACGATGTAAAATGATTACTAGGTATCAACATGGGTTTCTGCAGCTGAAGAAAAACGGGATTGTGCCGCTGTAAATTCTCGGTATGAGAAAGTGAAGTTTCTCTATTTTCCAATTTAGTGGAAGTTAAATCAATTGTACTTAGTATCTTTTTTTAGTTGGGTTGATATGCCACATCTTGTGCGCCCTATACTTTTTATAACATTTTAAATTTACTTATTCTCAGCGAACATAAGTTGACGGAATTTAACTATTTATAGATAGGTATATTTTAATTATGATGATACAAAACTTATCACCTAAATTATTTTCCTAGAGTTTCCAATGTTCCAGAAAATCTTTATTCACGACTGTAAAATATGTGTTTGCATTCAAAATAATTTATTGAATATTGCGCAATATACGCATACAAGCTTAGAAATATACTTACATAATTATTATGTACCTAATAATCGCGTTTTGTTTTAAAAAGTTTTAAATTTAAATGAAGAATAAGCTAGAAGCTAGACGTTCAAATAAACTAAAAAGTACCTACTTAGCCGAACGACGCCGACGTTCGAATAATTATCACTTTTTTTTTACGGATTATTAAATTGCGTAGTATTAATTAATTGAAGAGTGATCGATAATGTGGCAAAATTTTCGTGGGTTTGGGTGGCAAATTGCTTTATAATTTTAACAATCGATGTATTTGTAAGTAGTGAGTTTGTTTGTTTGCGCAGGAAGAGCTGACTAAATTGAAGGAGATTCCCAACTCCATGGCCGTATTTTGTTTGGCAACATATGGAGAGGGTGACCCGACTGATAACGCCATGGAGTTCTATGATTGGATCAAGACTGGAGATGGGGATCTCACTGGACTTAATTATGCGGTAAGTTCTACATTTTATCTTTGTTTAATTCCTTTATTATTGTGGAAATATTTATGCCGTTTGAACCAATACTAACCATTTAAATGTTATAAGGTAGACATCTACTTGAAATAACCATAGACACGATTCTATAATCGACAATATATAAACCTTGGAAGAATCACCATAATAATAAAAAAAATAAACCTTATAAGAATGATCGATTAATCCGTAAGGAAAATCTAATATTCAAATGAATATTTTGTGATCTTACTGGAAATCGAACCCGGATCCTTCGTGTTGCGAACACTTCTGCCACGCTCGCATGCTAATAAATATGTTGGTGAATTTGTAATTTGAGCTTCGATCAAGATATTTATTGTATTTGTTAATAATAACTTTTAAATTTTTATAATAATTCTTGTTGATTAAATAATGGGTTGCCTGTTTTATAATACAATCATATATTATTATTTTACTTGTTTTATTATAATATTGTATACGTACCAATGTACGTATACGTACACATAAACCGGAAAATGTAATGAAAAATGATGCGTATTTTGGTCTCTGACCTTTTTGTGCGATTATAACGATATTTGTAATATCCACAAAAAAAACCTTTCTAATGTTTACATACACGTAATAATATATACTAATTGACTATGGTTTATCGACAATTGTTTGCTTCTGGCAGCAACATTAAATAAATTAGAGATACAATACCTAGTGTTCTAGTTAACTCCTATTTGAATTCCACTTTTAATTTCTCGATTTATTCGTCACATTTTCCTGTTAACTCAGTGGACTTTATTAGCCATTTTTGTTCTTGATCTTTCCGTTTTTCAATGCCACCGAGTTGACAAGTAGGAAGAATTAGCTAGCAGTGGCTCTAGATACGAGTACTTTACATCTCGTATCTCTACGTCACTGCAAATTATAGCAATTTATTGAACTTCATCGCGTGATGAGGACTTGCCCCTGACTTGGCGGCATGGCTACTAGAAATAATAATCTTAGGTCTAGTTAATACTCTAACCTTGAAAATATTTCCCGTGCAGTAGGTACCTACTTACATAACACAAACAGTACCTAGGATTCTAGTTATCTTGAAATAAATTTGCTAAAAATCTTTCTAAATTCTGAAAAATTTTCAAAAAAACTTTTAGCTTTCTGTAAAGTCGGTTTACGGACGGTAATTTTACGTCATAACGTTATAAGAAAACATTGATGAAAAATAGCATACTTTTATGAATTGAATTACATTATTATGACTGAATTATCATTATTTTGTATAATACAAAGCAGGAGTTATTGAAAATTTCAATTTTTTCCATAAATTAACTTTTTTTTGTTTTTCTTCTTGTGTGCTGCTGCTGTCTCCCTTCTATTCGGACGCATCGGCCGATGGAGTGGAAGAGAGATAGATGCGTCACAAACCGAACGCTTAGGCCGATCGTGCCTCTCTATCGCTTGTTCCGCGCTCTCGCTTGCACACTCGGCTCAGGCGGAACGTGACAATGAGTCATGCTTTTTCGTGTGTGCAGCCGGCGTTCATCGATTTATTAGACGTTATCACGTCAATATACATATAACTGTTTTCCTTTTAAAGTAAAAGTACCTATGGATTTTTTATTAATGTAATGCACATCTGCACATGTAAGCATTTTTCGTCCCAAACATAATGCCTGTTTTGGTGGGAGCCATAAATGTGTTTTTTTTATTAAATACCTACCCATGTACTGTACATAATTTATATACCGACCGACATATTTATTCAAAATAATACATATGTAGATTATGTATGTTTCCCTAACCTTTTATCAACTTTTGAGGATCGTTTAGCACAAAGGATGTATGTATGCCTATATTTCATATGAATTTGTGGATTTATTAGCTATTTTGTATTTATGTAACTCATAATTCCCCGATTTTGTTTTCAATCTTTATCCTGATATTAACTAAATTATTTTAATGTTTATATTATTTTTAATTATTAAAAAAATTAATACTTGGTGTTCTAATAAAATAAAATCATAATTACGGAAAAAAAACATCATTAATCGCGAATTATTGTCGATTTTCTCTACATTATGTTGCAAAATATATATTTTAATTTACAAAGAGGTCACAATGCCTCCACGATTCTAAGTTTCAGAAAAAATTTATAGTTTTGTATTTTCCCGCCGATACTTTTAAGTTGTTACAATTGATTGCAGCTGTAGTTTCGTAACGTTGCCTCGACTGAGCAACTGACAGCTGAGAACATTTGATACTTTTAATTTTACGTTTACGTTAAATTGTACAAATAATATTAACTTATAGTGTAAAAAAAAAAACTGAAATATTGCAGCGTCTATAATGACTAAAGTTTCACGAAATTCTTGCGGTATATTACTAGGTTAGAACATGTCGGTGATCTTGAACTTTGGTCGGCCTAATGCATAACAGTAATATGCTCGGAAATTGTATTCTGTCAAGTTTGCAAGTGATATGTGATTCGTGATAATCAGTATTCGAAATGTTGTCAATATTACAGAGAAATTCTGCACGAATATTTAGTACGGCCACAAAATTACATCACTACTGCTCTACTCTGACGTTAGTAGAGGGTGAGGTGAGTCGAGAATCAGTTTAGCCAACTTCTGTCATCCTTGTATTTGGATAACTCAATTTTTGAGAATTTAAAAAATTATATTTTACATAATTACGCAAAAAATGATGCATTTTTCGTCTTTTATAACGCATGTTCGCTTTTTATTTGACGAATAAAAATAATAATATACATTTTTATTATTCTGTCTGTTGCTAGTTCACTTCAAACAAACTTCATGTGATGGATACGAAGTTATGGCAGTATTTCAAGTTTCAACCATAATTTAGGGAATGTAATAATACATGTTATTTAATAAATTTAAATTTCTCCTAAAAATTGCAGGTATTCGGCTTAGGTAACAAGACTTACGAGCATTATAATGAAGTTGGAATATATGTGGATAAGCGATTGGAGGAGTTGGGTGCCCACCGAGTTTACACTGTTGGACTTGGAGATGACGATGCCAAGTAAGTTTATTTTACTGAATACTTACTTCATCGCTAAAATTTTACTAAAAAATTATACCAATTTGTATACATTTTTCTTCAGCTGAAAAGTTTTTCTTACAAATAAAACTTTATTTTCTTATTCTGTTATTAGTGCAATTTTCACTGCATAGGTAATTAACTATTTACAACTTAAATACCTAACCCGTTCACCGCGCCTCGGAATTCAGCCAACTGCAACTTTGATCAATAATAAGGTCTAGATGGGGCATTCCATACTGAAAAATACTTTAAAAATCCTGACCCACTATGACACCACTAGGCATATATGCACACGTTTCAAAGTGCTAGTGTATGATTCGCGGTGGTGGAAATATAAGTGGTGTTATTAAAATATCCCTAGGATGATGTATATTTTCGAAAACTTGTATTGAACACATTTCAACATTTGACATATTTATGTAAATGTGTTTTGTCACTTGGTGGATTATTTGGCATGACACGCACGCATGTCCGTTGGATGTGGTAAATAATTTTTTATGTACGTTTCTCAGTATTGAAGATGATTTCATCACGTGGAAGGATAAGTTCTGGCCAGCGGTGTGTGAGTATTTCGGCATTGAGAGCACGGGAGAAGAGGAGATGATCCGACAGTACCGACTCCTGGAGCAGGAAGACATCAGCCTGGAACGAGTTTACACCGGAGAGATCGCTCGACTTCACTCCTTCACTAACCAAAGACCGTGAGTGATTTCAAAGCATTAATAAGATTCAAGATTCTATACTGGTTGGCATGTTACTTTGTAACCTTGAAATGAAAAATTTTATCAAGTATTTTACACTACATAACAAAACTTTATTTACCACAAAAATTTTATCCATTATTTTAGATTTATTTTATTTTCAGCCCATACGATTCCAAGAATCCGTACTTGTCTCCTATCAGAGTAAACAGAGAACTGCACAAAGGAGGGGATCGCTCTTGTCTGCATATTGAGTTTGATATTGAAGGATCTAAGATGCGATATGATGCTGGTAAGTCACCAAAAAAAATTTGAACATTTTCCACATTTTTTTTACTTGTAGTAAAAATTAGGTCCTTTTTACTTAACAGCCTATCACGAGTTCTAAAACACTGCATTTGGAAACAATAAAAACTTACAATTGAAAAACAACATTGATTGCTTCCTATGAAAATAATTAGATTTTGAATTGTGCCATTTTTCTTCTGGATTACAACAGTTGTTGGGCTTTCTAGGTGACCACCTTGCAATGTTCCCGGTAAACGACAGTGCCTTGGTGAGCCGCCTGGGAGAGCTGTCGGGGAGCGACCTGGACCAGATATTCTCTCTCGTGAACACGGACACAGACAGCTCCAAGAAGCACCCCTTCCCCTGCCCCACTTCCTACAGGACGGCCCTCACCCACTACCTGGAGATCACCGCCATTCCTCGCACTCACATTCTCAAGGAGCTGGTGGAATATTGTTCCGATGAGGTGGTGAGTTCTCTTATTATATCAAAACAACTTGTGTCTTTCTAGCTGTTACATTTACATGTTAGAGCATACTTCTCCACGTGACATGTGGCCACATTCCCATACTAACGTATTCCTCGATTTTCTCCCTGGAATTTAACATTAGAGCAATGATTTTTTTCACATTTTTAGATATTGATAAGAAGCGCGTTTTGTCTTATTTTTTTAAAAACGAATTTATTTCAAAATAAATTATAAAAAATAGGACAATGCAAACATGCTTCTCGTCAATATCTAGAAAAATAATGTGTTTTAAAATAAATTATTTTCTGATTTGTAAAATTTGTAGCGCCATTATCTTGGTGACATGCTGATGGGTTAAGGGTTAAGCTTAGACAAGAAGTAAACTAAATAATGACAATACAAAAGCATTAAGATCAAATCAGTAGCTTGAACTTGGCTGTGGCATCCCATCCCCTCCACACTCTTCTTAACATTATGAATGATTATTGTTTAGGACAAAGAAAAACTCCGTTTGATGTCATCTACTTCTGTAGAGGGTAAGGCCATGTACTCCGCGTGGGTGGCCAACGACAGCAGGAATATAGTGCACATCCTGGAGGACCTTCCATCCTGTAAACCTCCGCTGGACCACCTGTGTGAGCTTCTCCCGCGCCTGCAGCCCCGGTTCTACTCCATATCCTCCAGTCCCAAGGTATAGTATACTTCAAGTCTTAGTCAATTATAAAATTCTTCTCGACGCTACATCCCAGGGTGGGATTGATCTCCTTCACAAGTGTTCTCCCCCGACTTCTATCCCTGTTCATCCTTCCATTCATTCCAATTGTAAAATGATATTCGCCCTTGTGGGCGCTGTCCAAAGAAACCTACGATTTTGGCCATAATGTGACTTGATGAAAGATCAATTCTTCCTCTACTATTTTAATTCTATTCTATTCTAAGCGGAGGTCAGGGCATTGAGCTCCTGATGTCACTGCGACCTATAACTCACATCGACACTATAAATCGACACGACAAAAAGTTATTATTTTATCATAAAACATAAAGTGTGCAAAACAGGATTCCATGCATTTTATTCCAGAAAATGGATTTCTTACAGTAAATTTGACGATAGTTGAGATTCACTTCATTTAATCTCTTGGTTAGAAGACACATGCAATGAAATTATTTACTAAATGGACAAAAATCATTAGTTTTTAGAAATGTTGAAAATGAAATCTCTTAGCTATAATCTAATAGCAGTGAATTTCTCGTAAGTTCTATTTTTGTAAATCCGGCAAGTAATAAGTAAGTCTCCTTTTTAGCCATACCCTTCAACGGTTCACATCACGGCCGTGGTGGTGGAGTACAAAACCGGGAGCGGGAGGACCAACAAGGGGGTGGCCACCACATGGCTCGCCACCATGAAGCCAGAGCCAGGAACCAACAACCCCGTGGCTCCCATCTACATCAGGAAATCACAGTTCAGGTAAGCTGATCTAAATACATACCGACATCATAATTTAGTGGTGTAGTGCGAAACCAAACAATAGCAAACATAACTGACTATGTAAATGTTTCTGGATGAGGCCGAACAAGACCGAGGAAAACATGATAAGACCAGATGCAATAAATACTGCAAAGTAAGCAGTGTAAAACATTGAGGGATCAAGGTCTGTGTGCTAGGATTTATGATTAATTCATTTTATATTATGTATTGAGTTGATCTAGTGCAAACAGGTATACATGTCTAATTGTAGCTGTAAAGCTAACAAAAGATCTACCTAGATTGCTGCATCAATAGCTTGCTAAATACTGACTATTAAAAAGGACAATGACTGTCTCATCTGTAAATCATTCGATATCTATCCTCTACTATTATGATGACCTCGTGTTGTATGTTCCCTAGAATTTAGTTGATAAATGTCAGCGTAATGCTTCCAGATTACCTGTGAGACCGCAGACACCCATTATCATGATCGGGCCGGGCACCGGGCTCGCACCCTTCCGAGGGTTCATCCAGGAGCGGCAGCTGGCGCGGGATGAGGGGAAGGTCCTGGGAGACACGGTGCTCTACTTCGGCTGCAGGCACAAGGAACAGGACTACCTCTACAGAGAGGTTTGTGTTATTTATACAACTTCATATATTATATTCTTGCTATTAGTGTGTTTTGCCATCTTATTGACATCATTTGTATTGATTTTTCCATCTTCTGTGTATTCTGAAAATTTTTTGACGTATTTTTTAAAATTAAAATATTAATTCCTAATGTCTTTATACATTTTTAGGAACTAGAAAAATACGAAGCCAGCGGATTGTTGAAATTGCACCTAGCTTTTTCAAGAGATCAAAAAGAGAAAATTTATGTGACACACTTATTAGAGAAAAATGCCGATGAATTGTGGAATGTTATAGGAGTTAATAATGGCCATATATACATTTGTGGGTAAGTTAAACACATCTTTATCTGTAGATATTTTGGAATATTTTCTGAAAATGCAGTACATATAAACGTGAATATTTTACAGTGGGCTGGATTTACAAGAAGTAATTTTCTAAATAGTTGAATATCAAACCTATGTTATTATTTGTATAAATTATATTTTATTATTTGCTAGCCTGGCAGACGTTTGTACTGTACTTTTTGATAGGTGGCGCGATGAGTTTGGTAGGTTGTATGGAGTTGAGGATTCTATCTTGCAATATATTTATACGATCATGCTTAACATTAAAATAGCAGTATATTTATTGTTATTGATCACATTACCAATAATTGATCATAATGAGAACTAAATAGACAATTTTTACATAACCAATATTTTATTATAATGAGAACTATTTCGCTGAGTATAATTTGAATTTATAGTCTAGGACTGGACTTTACTGTCAGAGGAAACTGGCTGGATTTACAAGAAGTAATTTTCTAAATAGTTGAATATCAACCTATGTTATTATTTGTATAAATTATATTTTATTATTTGCTAGCCTGGCAGACGTTGTACTGTACTTTTTGATAGGTGGCGCGATGAGTTTGGTAGTATAAGATTGTCTTGAAATTTTGTGTTTGCTTAACGCATATAATATCAAAGAATTGTGTCTTCATCGTCAATCTATTTCCACTTGGTATGTGGTACATAAACTTATAATAAATCAAAAGTATTTTTTTCTTAGCTATGAACAATCGTCTCGACAATATAAATGTATTCTGGGAACATGTGACATCAATTCGTTTAGATGGTAATTTTACAGATGCAACTTAATGATTATATTGGTTTTGTAAGATGTTTTCCCGTGGATTATCATATTTATTTATTTCATTACAGTTCCATTCAATTATTTATTAATTAAGCATATCACAAAATAAAGTACATGTAGTCAACTACACCTGATAATTAAGTTGAATTACGACCCTTGGATATTTAACGGCGCTAAATTTCCATTGTAATAAGGTATTATCATTTTTTAAAACCATCACGGAAGTCCAAATCACCCGTAATATTAACAGAAGCTTGTTAATTTTTATCAAATAAAGTACATGAAAGTTTGTTTGAGTTTTACGCGCACTGAATCATATAAATATATTGCAGTTATATATTTCGTATTTTCTTATTATCAAATATTTAGTCTCAATTCTGGAGAGATAATAATATGAAAAATATGTTTCAGTGGTTTGAATGCGAATGACGTAGCTTGAACAAGTAAATATAATAATTATAAGATAATATTTATAAACTGACTGTGACTTTATATGCCTTGATAACCAAGTTTAGTGATTATTACAGCATTTCTTGCGACAAATATATTATAAACTTCTGATATTATCAGTTGTTCATCTAGGAGCAAGAGGTCCCCCTAGATTAATTATATCCTGGGTACGCCACTTGATTAACACATAGCATGCATTAAAACAATATGATAGTTTACATTATACAAAATGATTTGATTTTATGAGAATCATGAGAAAGTTAAAATCTTTTGATATATCTATGTATTATGTAAGTACATACATACATATATTATCATTGTTATAGGCAGGCAGCTTTTGCTGGTGCATATATATCTTTTGTAGTGCTTCTTGTCTGCTTCCTCTTCAATTATAGTACTGTCCAGTAACTAAAAAAAATATTTAACGTAGTATCTTTTTTTGTAAAAATGTTCAATGTTTCTATTATAAATAATATAATTATCAGTTATTTGTATTTTAAAGGTAAAACAAGTGCAATTTTTAGATCAATAAAATTTATCTTTGGTTTTAATGAATAATAATAGTAAGCTTGAAATCTGGACATGAATCAATTTGAAGGGTATTGAATACACAAAAGTGTCATCTGTATTAAAGATATAAACAATAGTGTAGAATAATATAATTTCAGCATGAATTTTCTTTATCTACTGTCACGCTTGATGAAACCCGTACTTGTCTGGTTAATAGATTGTACCTACATTTAAAAAAAAAAATAGTCAAATTATTTTATCTATTATTCTGAATGTCAAGAATGGGGGCAAATGTTTTTTTTATTTGTTTTTTTTCGGCTTTTCACCGCAATATAGGGTGTCTAGCCAGCATCGAGTTGTATGTTCTCTATTTAAAGCTGTTTTAATAATATTTATGGTTGTTAATGACTTAAATAAAGTTTCTTTCTGGCACTTTTCCATTCTAGATTTTATTTACTCCTTTTCCCCAGAGTAAACAAACTTCTTCAGTCCAAATTCCAAATAAAAAAATTTGTGGGTATCACAGATTATAAGCACTAGTAATAAATTACAAAAAAAGTTTCTAGGCAGCAAAAAATGCCAATTCTTTTGCATAAATCTTTGCGGCAGCCCAATAACCCGATTGGATAGTCATTTTTCACGAAACGTGTTGTCGCTATGTCGATATTTCTCAACTTACTGACTTCGAACCTGTCTCGTTGCGTGAGGGGAAAAGGTCAGGCTAGACACGAAGTGTAGCCAACATGTAGAAAATAAAATCCATCCGGTCGTGAGAGCCTCAGTACACCTACTTTCTGGATATGCCCTGTAGTTTTTGTTTTGAAATGTTTTTAGGACTATTCCTTACAGTTCTATCTTCCGCGGTGTAAATATATTTCCACAGCTGTGAAACACCAGTTTTGTAAAAGGAAGAAAAAGAAAAATGCACTATTAAAACGAAACTTATTTATTATTAAACTTCTAAAATATTAAAACATATATACAAGAGTTTCATGTGCAAATTCACAAAAACCTATACTTATGTAGTTTTTCAAAGCATGATGTTCATAGAACTGACACATTAAAAAAAATAACATGTTGCAATGAATTTGTCAGTTTGGCAACCTATTTTATCAGTAAAACAAAACAGATTTATCAAATTTTTTCACTTTGTTTCTTAATCTTTACAATAAAAAAATTAAAGTATGTATTGTACATCAGGAATACAAATAACCTGTGTTGGTAGTTTACGTGAAATGTTTGAAATTATGAGAAAAAATACATTCTCAAGTAATTACCCCCCCTCGTCAAGTGCATAAAGTTTCATCTAATGTTACTTGTCAAGAACCAATTCATAAATACAAAAACGTGTAAATTACAGGGTAACAGTTGAAGTACAGATGTTGTTTTATTATTTTTGGTTTATATCTCGCACTAAAAATAATATATTTAACTGTTACAAAGATATGGAACAGTACAAAATGAATCTACAATATTATATGTTTCCAATAATTCAGTATTGGCACACTGACTGTCCAAGTACTTTGTGTCGTTGATATAAATTTAACTGAATGAAATTATTTATCTCCCTTCCACAGAGAAACAAACCCCAATCTACACTAGTCCATTCTGATATGCAGTGCCAAACCATATTGTACACATTATTTACCTTTTATCTCGTGACAGAACTAACATAAGGAGGGCAATTTATAAAGTAGATTTGTAGCATCCAAACCAAATAGAAGTCAAAAATTATCAACAGCAAACATTTCTAATATGTTTTCTAATAAATTTCATAATTCAAAACTATAAAATATGATTTCATTATGCATATAACTCTTAAGTAAAAACTCATAAAACTGGTATTGATGCACTATCATCGCAAATTGGAATATAATAAAATATAGCGGAGTAATAATATGAATATTTATCACTATTAAGATAGGATATCCTTAAATCCATGCTGGACATGTAATATTATCTTGTAGTAATCATTTGTCCTCACAGTTGTGGCAGTGAGTGGTTTAAGTAGTCTAATCGGAAGAAAACTACTTTTTGTAGGAATAACACTTTACTGGTGCGGAGTTCAGGCAACGCTCCCATCTCCTATTGCCAGCGGGTATTGTCGCTAACCTAATTACTAATTTCTAGTGAAGATAAGTCACTTTGTGTACATTTGCCTCGATTGTATGATTCAAAACAACCATTTCATAAAAGAATCACACGAAGTTACTGATGTGACTTTCGCACCATGATAAAAAAAAAAAGCTTCAAAAATAGATCTACTTATTACAAAATAGAATATACAGAAAATAAGAAAAAAATATTACGTCCAACATGTTTTAAAAGAATTTTCACTAACGCGCTTATATTATCTTACATGACTAATATTTACAAAATAACTGTTTCTGCATATTACTATAAACTTAATAATCACATAGGCTTATTATCTACACTTAGCATTATTACACAAGTACTAGTCGGAGGAGGCCAAGTTAGTAGATGGTGCTGCGTGTGGGGGGGGGAGGTCCTTCCTCCAGGGAGTGCGCCCCGACACTATTTCTCTATTAAGTTAGGGTGGTCAAGCTTTTAAATGTAAAATAAATGCAAAAAACAACTTTTTATGGGTTTTCCACAAACATTTGCTGTAAGCTAGAAACCGGTTCCTACGCAACTGAAGTTAGTTTCGCATCAGACACATTATTTATACAATTTTGTGTTCAGTCAATATTCAATAATACAAACATAAGTAACAATAATAAATACTAGCGTACATAAGGAAAACCCAATATTTCTACTACAAGTGTTATGTGGTTATTTCTTCTTAAGAGGAACAAATATTTGTATCCTGCAGGAAACCTTTCTGCACCAAGATAAGAATTAGTAAAAACAATTGCATATTATATATCACTAAAGGATCACAATAGTAAAGTCAGTAACAATGTGGGATATATCCCATTTTCCCGTGTAATCTGCCCCGGTATGTGTACACTGATTATTATTCCAGAGTGGGAGGACATTATCCAAGTTGGGAAACAAATATACAAAAATGAGCAAAGTACACAATTTACTATACACACGAGTATAAAAGGAACCCTTTATCGATTAGTTATTGCTATTTGTAGTTGTACTCGGTGCTTGCTACTTCATTAGTGTTCATTAGAGGTATTCCGAATTTATCATGATTTAAGTGGATTTCGTTATTGATTATTAAAAAAGCTATGTAAATGCTTTCAGTCTACGGCGTTACAAACTGTCAATAATGTTACGCATACATATTCGTAGAAAATTAGTGGTTTAGTTAAACAACGAAAACAATTAGGGATTTTCATTGGTAAAAATTTATATTTAAACAGAACGCATGCAGTGTAAATGCAAATAGTGTAAACTTATCACAAAGAATAAAGTTTAAGCACTGGTAATAATTATTTATTAGGACAGTCAATATTTAAAAGTACCCAATAGGATTATTGGTGGATGACAAGTCTAGGAATATGGTATAATTGTCCGCTCTGGTTCTGAAGTTACGGAGGGATGGTGCGAGTTGATTCTACACAAATGGAGAAACATAATTTCATTTAGAGTGATGAACGCATTCAACAAAGGTTCTGTTACAGTTACAGTGACTAGGTGTTGCAGGAGAATAATTATTTATTTTCTTGTAGAGTTCAATGTCTTCAGGATTCTTGTTCCACCCATTCGGCTAATCTTCTCACAACCAACTCTTGATTCAGGGAAATGACTTGCTGAAAAGGAAATGACCGGCATTTAGTAGTGTTTAGCGGGTAGCGGGTAGTGGGTAGGAGTGTGCGAGTGGGTGTTACCTGCGGCCCCAGTGTGAGGTATAGGTAGACCTGGGGGAGCCCCTCCTCGTTGTAGCCGACCACTTGCGCCTGCAGCAGCTGGCCGCTGGTCAGCCCAGCCATGACCTGCACCGCCTCAGGAGACCACTCCGCTGCGGACAAAACTAACCTCTTACAATTCCACTCATCCACAAACATTACATTCTACATCAAAGATCACAGAGAATTATCTCACTTTATCCCAGACTGGCAGTTTGTTCAGTGGCTTTTAAATCATAGTTGCAATTAAATATGACATGTAAAAAATACTAAATTGGTCTATGTAAACACAGTTTTTTTTAGCTCTATCATGTAAAATAGGACTTGATTTAAATAAACATTTTTATTATGTCAGGCCAAACATTGAAAATACATTAAAAATAAACATTGAAAATAAAAACAGTTCTTTTACACATTTTTCAACAACATTGTATTAGTCATATTTTACGTGGAATGACGATATTTCAGTTTACCACCACAACAGGCCAGGAGGCCCAATTACAGAGGGGAACAACGTCACAAACACCAAGGCTTGAGAAAAATCCCTCCAAATTTTTTTGTGTTCTCACCGGGAATCGAACCCGGAAATAGTATGAAAGTAAACAAAATATTTGTTCGTACTATTTTATTTATTTAATACCTAGTATACCTACTTAAAAATTTTTATGCCATATACATAATAAGTTCGTCTACCCTAACAAAAAAGTACATACGACAAAAAAAAACTCACAAATACCACGTTTAAAACACACATATTTTTGCAAACTCCTAAGTAAATTATTGCATGTCATTCATACGACCTTTTATTTTTTTCTTTTCCTAAGTATGTGTATGTGCATTTATATAAAAACCGTAGGTGATTTCGACTTTTTGCTAATGGTTTATAAAACAGAGTACAAAAATATACATTTGAGCAAAATTTTGATAAAATATATACATAATTAGAGTTGTACCGAACGAAAATATCTTCAAATGCTCCTCCTGTAAAATCACATTTTGTGGGTTACGATATTATACGTAGGAGGCGTCGAAATATCTTCTGAATTAGGTAAATTGTAAATAAGATATTTCAGCAATAAATAATAATAGTTCATTTGAAATTAACAATTAACCTGTCGCATGTTTTTTTTCTGTGAATGCAATAAAATAAAAATCACAATACTATCAGCGTTATCCAAAAAGTTAAGGCTGCTCCTGAAGCCAGCTTTTGACATGATAGCATTAATATATTTTTTTTACTGCATTTACAGAAAAATCATTCAACAAAGTCTAAAAAGCCAAAAATTGAGAACTGAAATCATCTAACAAAACATGTACATTTGTGTCACATGAGAATTTTCACATTTGAAAATTCCCACAATTTATGCTGACTGGTATTTTGCATGTTTTTTTTTTTAGTCAGCAAATACTCAAATGTTCTGGGAAGATGTGAACAAATAATTGTATATTATTACGCAAGTAATAATTCCTACAGTCATGTTAACATAGGTAAGTGGGAGAGTTGGTACAAGTTATGGAAAATAAAAATAAGTTACCATCGACGGGAGTAATGTCAGCTAGTTGAACTTCAGTAGCCTGGAAGGGGAGCATCATGAAGTCAGAACGAATCTGTTTCAGAAGAGAGTTGTTGACGTTCATGAATCCACCAAAGTCAACTAACTTCAGCAGGGATGTGTTCAGTTCTGGGTTTGTGGTAATAACTTGCGTTCTGTACCAGTTGTTGGCTGTGGGTGCCGCACAAATCATTCCCTCTGAAATCCATATAAGAAACGTAAATAAATGGAAGTTTTCCTGTAGTAAGAGACGGTATGCAGCGATATTGGTTGTATTTTATTAAAATTGAATGTAATTAGAATGGAATGATTTATCAAACTACAGTATTAAGTATTTAATCAATAATATAATTAGATTTTAGCTCGGAAATTAAGTGTATATGTGTAGTAAGAGTGCAGATACTGACCCGTGACCTCCTGGGGTAGCATGGGCACGCTGGGGTCCTGGTAGCACATCCCCATGAGGTTGTGGAGGATGTGGAGGGAGGGGTAGGTGGTGGGGTGGGTCGGTTGCTGGAGGAATATTTGGGAAGGAGAAACAAAGCAGCTTACTATCGTGTCGTTGTTTACACCCTCAACTAGATTTAACTGAAACAAATAACATAATATTAAAACCAAACCAGCATTTTGTTCCCAACTAAGAAGGAACCGTTGGTATTTTTAGGTTATATCTAAAGGTGGCGCAGTCAAAGATAAATCCTCACTCCAATCCTGAGGTTCAGACTGCGGGCTGGATGCGCCGTTTGCATATTCACGTACAGATCTGTGCGGCAGATCTGACTAGCGCACCATCTTTTCCGCTGTCCAAACTGCACATGTGAAACGCGCATTTCTATAATATTGCCTATCCAATACTAATTAAAATTATTTTTCAAAAACAGAAGCGTTATGATAAATAAATTACCAAAAGAAATTTACAACTGGGTGAAGGCAATGTTTATAATTTACGACTGTCTGTAAAGTTGTATTTTACAAAAAAAGTGCTATTTTAAAATCAAAGTGTTTTATGATCGCAGCATAATAAAGTACCTATGCAGTAACATTTGGCTGGTTTATTATCACAACAATGTTTTAACAATTGTATAAACTTACATTCTCAAATAGCAAGGCAAAACCAAATGTTTAGAGGTAATCTTCTTGAAATAGGTATACCTACAGCAAATATTTTAGTAAATCGAAGGTCACTTAATAAGTCTTCAACTAATAAGTAATATTATTATGTTGGCAAATCTCAAAAATGAAAGCCCGAGAACCAATGGAATGAAAAGTCCCGGGCCTGACAAGGAAAAAAATAATTCTTGCAATAAAAATATTATTATTTTTCAGTATAGTCTCCACCGAGATCTAGAGCAACACAGGTAACCCAGCAGTCCTCCAACATTTTGATGACCTTTAAATAAATTATTGGTTGATGTCTGCAAAATGGGCATCTGCTTCAGCAAAGACCTCAGAAATCAATGTGGATTTCTTTCCCTGGAGGAACCTTTTTAAGTTTAAATAAATAGAGGTCACTGGGGGCCAGTTCTAGAGAATACGGAAGGTGGTGGACCAGCAATGTCTTCTTTACCGTGTGCGGGCATTTTTTCCTAATTTTGGCACTCAAACGGTCCAGTAAAGCAACGTAGTAGTTACCCGTGATAGTTCTTACCTTTTTCAAGTAATCAATGAATTTTAAGACTTAAATTTTTTTTTCGAAGACATACGAGATTTGATGCTAGCCGAGTCATCTCTATTTAGGGACTATCTTACAAAATACCAACAGGTCTTTGCAGAATAATGATTCAGAATGGTGTTTTTTATTTGATATTGTGTACACAATACATTTTATAAATAACATTTGAGTTATTTAGAAGCCTCGCAGAATGGTGTTTTTTATTTGATATTGTGTACACAATACATTTTATAAATAACATTTGAGTTATTTAGAAGCCTCGCAACAGATTCATAAATATTCATAATATTTTCGTGTTCACAAAATGATCCATTCCTACTTTCTAACATAAAAACATTGATTTTGAATGAATTTTCATGGGTCAAATTAAAATTCCGTCAACATTTCATAAGATTAGACACTTGGTGTCTGCTTGAAGATTGTTAAAACAGGAAATAAAGGCAAATATTTATCACTTATCACAATTCAATAGGGAAACCAACAGACCACAGAAAAACAAAATTATGGTCGAAGGAGATATGATTTCCTAAATACTAGCTGACCTAAAGAGACAAATGAGAATAAATACTTACATTATAGCAGTCTGACATGAGGGAGAACTCCTTCTCGCACAATTCCTGCGTAATGTCCTTCAGGGAGACGTTGGGAAACCGCTTCTCCGGAAGCCTCTGTCGGATCATGTCTAGTAGTATGTCTACATCGTGCTGCGAGCCTGAAATTCAATATTACTATTTGTCCCCAGATTCAAATAAACCAGAAGATATTAATATAAATCCACCATTCCAAAATGAGAAGTTTATTTTATTGATTGATTCGACATTATTTACTTTTCGCGATTAGTTGATAAATTTTAAAATACAAAAAGTTTTATCTTTGTAATGTTGGTTTGACTGACCATCAGCAAAACTCATATTCAGTTTCATTGATTATTGGTTTGAAAAACGTATTACATTTAAAATGAATAATCATTTCAATTCAAGTCATGTCACGCCACATTCATTTACTAGAATTGTAGTGGATAACAAGGTAAAGATTCATACTTTGTAAAACCAAAAATGCATTTTTAATAACATAAGAATGAGCATATTTTCTCCACACAAAATCTTGTACTTAAGGTGCCTGTACAGACTACAGGGGTGGATTTGAATTTGAGATTAAATAAGTAAGGAAGGTTAAATAAATAGTGTTACAAATAATAATCCGTTAGAAGGATCATTCAAGAATGAATGTATTTACCTTCAATGGCACAAATCTTGAGTTTAGGTGTGTCAGGATGCGTCCTAATGTACACCTTAGCGCACGTTGTCTCATTCATCTTGTTAAGGAAGCTCCTCTTGTTGCCGATGACCAGCCCCACCACGGACTGCGGCAGCACGAACTGGTGGCGGACGAAGGAGTCGGGGCCGCGCGCTCGGGTCCCCTGCGCTGGTGGGCGGTGGGCTGGGCGACTCGGAGCACCCCTTACCACTGTCGTTTGATCCCTGCAACAATGTTTACACTTACATTTAGCGAGCCAACTTATAAACCAGCTCTAGCCATAGTCTTACATGAGAAAAACTGGAATTTATTTTATTTAATTTAGTAGATTTGAGATTAGACAGTTCTTTTTTAATGCTATCGAAGTACAAAGAAACAGAAAGCGAAAAAAAAATCAATTTAGATAGTGCTTAGTCCCTTATTTTGTTGTGCAAGTTTTAATTTGTACTAATTTTGTTTTGACCGCCTCAGCAGTCTGTGAGGCCCAACAATAGAAGGAAACAACATCACAAAACACACAGGCTTGAGTAAAACCACTTTTTTGTTTTTGTGACCTCTAACAAGTGTAACATATACCATAAAAAAAATATTATGCAGAGAGCATCATAGTCTAAGCTTAAATTGAGAGCCGCACAGTTAACACCTGTGCTGTGCAAGCAGGTTTCCAGCAAGGCACCAGACACTCCCATATAATATAAAGATGGTCAGGTTAACTTGTATTATTTTAAGTTATATTATCGAGAAGTGTTATTTCATATCATGAAACATTCAAATGTTTCGTGGATGACATTAAAAATGAAGCAAAAATGAAATATATTTGTACAGTTGAACACTTAACAGGGGAATAAATGATTGTACAGACGTAATGCCGACTACCTAATATTTACTTACAATAAATAATACCTAGATAATAATAACCAAAAAATATGAAGAGTGAAAAATGAATAATAAAAGAAAAACCATATTATTATCAATAAGCTAAATGAGATGGAAACTAAATAACTATTTATGTAATGAAAATGGCAGAGGCGATAAAAATTAAGTTGTAAATAATATGAATAGTTTACTGATGAGGAAAACCAACAATATTAACCGACTAATAGATTTTGTTTTTCTTAAGATATGTTGGAGGTGATTTTTTTTACAAGAAGTGAGTATAAATATGCTGTCAGAATTTAATTATTTCGGTGAAAATATCATCCTGCCTGTAGGCGGACCTGTGCCTGTGCGCAAAGTGTCAAATCAATTAACTATGTAATATTAAAAGTAATATTTAGAGAATTTTCTGCATATTTTATAATATTTTTTATAACTGTGTAATGTTTATTTTACATAGATTTTCTTCCAATCCTTGTCATGTCCCTAGTCCTAGGAAGATTGAGTCAGTTTTTACTAAATCTCAACTTGTTAGAGGGAAACAGAATTATTAAAATGTAGTGGAAGATAGATAAGTTGTCTTTTTTTCACTCCAAAATACAAATGGAATATACAATTCTGGCAGTTCTCTTTGAAATAGCTTGTCCAGTGTTAACTTAACAGGTCTATGGATTACGTCAGGGAATAACAAGAGTCTTGGTTCCATTGCAAGTTTTTACATAGATTCAAAGAAAATTGTTCACTTCCACAAAATATTTTTTTCACACATTTTACCAAATTCTGGATTCAATTGATAACTACAGGCAGATTGTACATAAATGCGAGAACAGCCTCACCTATTCCAATGTGTAGAGTGAATCAGTACTGAAAGTGGTGTTATGCGGCAATATTCTTTATTATTTTTGTATCTCCCAGTAAAAACAGTTTTTATGAGGTCTGCCTAAAGGCGGAGTTATGCATTACAGGGTAAATTAAGATGGAAAAATTATATGCGCAATGCTTATTTTTAATTTTACATAATCATTTTCACAGAGAACAGTGACTTGGACGAGATATTAGGAATTCCTAAATAAATTCACATCGACATACTTTGTATACTCACGAACAGGTTATGCCTTAGTGAGATTTTTGTTTATTTTTTTAATTATGTATATGTGTATTTTTTAAATAAAGGAATAAACATTTTGGTGAATATTATAATCTATTAAGTTTTTTTTTTGTTATATTGGGATGACAGTTGAGTGCTTCGACTTTACACAGGGTGATTGGTAACTTGACAACTTCCTTGAAAGGCATTATACTAGAGGTCGTTGCAACAAATTTACCTCATCATCCAACTATAAGGGTGTCCAAGTTATGGAGCTTTAAGCTTTTTCCAAAATGTTCAGATGAGTAATAAAAAATAAATAATTGTAAAACAACTACTGAAGTTTGAATCAGTTATCATTTTTGAGAAGCTTTGTGGCTGTTAATTAATTTGCAATATCGTTTCAAAAACACCAAAATTTCTAATGTGTTGTGTTAAGTCGTAAGATTCTATTTTGTTAATTTTTTAAATAGCATACTTTATTTCTCATAAAAGTACAATTGTAAACACATATAAATTTTCAGTTTTGTTCATTTATCTATTTTAGAGAGAATTATTTAGACACTGTAACTTAGAGTTAAAGTTTTCTAAATAATTCTCTCTAAAATGGTTTTTTTTCCTCTCCTTTTTAACATAAATATGATTTTTTGAGTTTATCAAATAAGCGAATCACTCATATTCCTATATTATTTCGAGATAAAAAAATAATCAATTTATAAGGTCAGTTTTTAAATGTCGGAAAATAAATATTTACATTTTTGCTGTAACTGGAAAAGTACTATGCAACATAGATTTTAATCCCTATCACTTATTTGGACAAAAATAGTCCGATTATAAAAATACAAGTAAAGATTCAAGTACAACTCACCTCACTATGATTATCGGAAAAGTTGCTAATACAAGGGCTGGCTAGCATGGCATCAGCCGGACTGTGGTTGGCCGAGTCCCTGTCCGCGGACCTGGTCTCCAGCTCCACAGCACTGGCTGGATCCACTGAGTCTCTGTGTTCACTACTGTCTAACTTGTCTGCTACGTCCACTGTGACACTACGCGAGCACACTTCCTCCCCCGGGAGGTGAATACTCTGCACCATACTTTCCGCACAATCAGCCTTACTCTCCTTTGGTTGCTTGCGAGCCTTTCTGCTACTCTTGGCACACTCGACGAGTAGTGGTGGCGCGTCCTCCTTCCGTATTTCCTCCTGAATGACTTCCTTGGCAGGAGACGAGTGCCTGTGCTCGGTATTGCTGTTAGGAGACGACAGGACCTCCTCCTTCACTTTGCTTATCATTATCTGCTCCTTTATACAATGATTGGTGTCGCGTTTGACACTGTAAGACTTGTTAATATTGCTCTCGTCGGGAGCTCTCGAGTTGTGTGTCGATGTACTTTTGGCAGGAAGAGACTTGACCCTCCTTTCGTTAGCGGGGGTGTTTTCCTTAGTAGATTTCTTCAGCGGGTGTTCCATGTCGTAGAACTTGTGGGATTTGGCCTTTTGTATCTCGTAATCGAGCTGTTTATCCGTAAGGCGTATTGGAGAAGTACGTTGCGAGTGGGTCCCGTTGGGCACGATGTCGATAGGAGCAGACTTGATCAGGACCTTGGCCGGGCTGGGAGTAAACTTGGCGGGAGAAGGTTTTCCGTCGGCGGAAGAAGCCTCCTCTAATTCCTCTTTTAGTGTCTTTAAAATATTTCGTGTTTTTCCACCAGGGTCACTGTTGGCGCATCCCCTTTTGCGCCTGTACCAATATATTCCAAATAAAACGGCCACTGATGGAACTGTTAACACTAACAACTGACGGTAAAATGCCATCTTTGTAAGCCACTTTTAACACTATTGTGACACACCTGAAACAAATAGAAAAACACACCTAAGTAAAAAGTAATACAACAATATATAAATATAGTCACTAGCAGTAGTATATATTTAACATATATATTATATTATATATTATTATTTTAATATTAGGCGAGCAGCTTAAAGCTGATATGCCTAAATCGGACAGTTAGTTAGGTTTAAACTTTATACAACTTGTCCATATTTGCCATTTGTACCAACTAGTTTAGGAAACACGTTTCCATTGTATTATACAATTTGCCATTTTGTACCAAATAGTTTCTCACTAGTTATTTATAAGTTATAAGTAACAATGTGTTTTTATTTATTTTTATATTATTACTTAAACTTTTATACCGCGATATCAGAAGTCAGTAATAAAAAATACCGAAACACCAATTTTACTAACGAAAAAATATTTTTTAGGAAGTTTAAGGATTTGAGCCGCGATCAACCTAACCTATCGCGAATAATTTCTCGGGACACACAATAATAAATTACATGTTAACATCACTACAAATCAAAACTTATTGTAACATACCTTTTTTTATTGCCTATAGATAGAATATAATGATCACACTATTCATTTGGCAGAGAAATATTATTTTTTTATTAAAACTATGCTGTTTCGAAAAGCACATTTGAAATCAAAATGAATACATTCGAACTAAAAAATCTTTAAAAGTATTATTAAATAATGCATTATCAAAAACAATGACAAGACAAGAGCAAAGGTATATACTTATTGCATTTTACAAGTCCAAGGTCAAATCGGGAAAATTGGTCCATTAGAACATTTGAAGAATCTACATAATCAATAATACGTTTATACAAAATGTTCCAACGTGGAAAATATTACGCAATAAAAGTATTATAAATAAAACATTGTATTTTAATAATACCTAAATACTGTTTACGTAAAACACACTAAACATAATAGTGATGACGTCAGTAACAAACATGTGTGATGTAGAGATATTGTACATGTATAATATTTATTAACAGATCAGGTAAAGTCCAAATTGTTTTTACTATTTTTGAGATATAACTACGTTATAAGAGTAGGTATTTTAAGAATAATTTTTTTAAAAAAGACGTTCGTCTACTTTCGTTTAAAGATTTTATTCAAAAGGCTCAAAGGATAACGTGTCCTATAAAGTAGAAAATTGCGTATGTTACAAAATGATCACGTGTAAGGGAGGGGCCGAGAATTTTTTTCAGATACTTCATACAGTAAGAAAAATCTATAATCGGTCGAAGAAAACGTTTTGTTTCAGCGGTGATTTATTTTAATGAGGAAATAAATTTGATGATAGTTCATAATTGAAGTTAAAACGTATTAATTGTCTAATAAATCTACCTACCTACAACTTACTCATATCGATGTGAATAATAATGATTCCATTACGTTCGTTGGTCAACGGAAGAGGATGTTACAGGAAGTGCAAACAAAAATAATAATAAAATGTAACGCAAAAATTAAATCAAAACGTCATCCGATAATGACTGGGTAATACTAGTTATTAAATCCTATACTGTACACCGCGACCACGAATCATGATGACACGAAGGGTTTATTATTCAAATTAACATTGTCCTTGAAAAACCTTTACCTTTATACGTCCAACCAAATCATGGGAACAAAATCAAAATAAATGTTTACATGATTTTTACTTTTAGCGTGTTGGGCTACCTTGTATTAGGCCGCGGGTTCAATTCCTGATGGGGTCAATATAAAAAACTTATTAAACTGATCATCTTGAAAACAAACGATCAAGATTCACTGCACTCCGCAGTGCCCTATGCATCGTTTGGGTGCGGATTAGGGAGAGTAACAGTAGTAAGAAATGTCAAAAACTTAGTAATTCAGTGGATCAACTCCTTTAGTTTCTAGCTTTATACATACATAGAAAGCTGTTTGTACATTTAAAAATTACTTTCATATAACGTTTTTTGAAAAATAGAAATAGAATAGAAAGAATAGAAATAGAAAAATAGATTTTTTTTTTGAAAAATACGTTATCATGCCATCACTCCTCAAATGTAAGGAAGCAGTTGGTAGTTGAGATGCGTGACGTGCAAAGTGTATACCGCAGAGAGAAGAAGAGTGTAACAAGCGAGTATTGTGCAATGGATAGAGAATCGAGTTTTGGCACTGCGAATAAGAACTGCAGAAACGTTGCCCAATGGATGCATCCAATACTAGCTCTCTTTCCTAACATAACTTTTGTTCCAACTTATTAGAAAGGTAAAGTATTGAAACCAAACTCGCGAATGAGTTGAGCAATCATATCAGATATCGGATGACACGCCACATTCGTCTCTTGTCTAAAATGATCTTACTCTAAAGAATATAATACCTAATAAGAAGTGGTATGACCGGGTTGATAAAAGCTACAGGATATTGCGATCAACTTATCAGCAATTCGGCCGGCGGGCTCTCAAATGCCAGTAGACTGACTTGTTAACGGGGCAAATAACGACCTTTCACAACTAGACAATATACAATGTACAATGTGGCGAGAGACAAATTGTTGTACACTTTCCGAATTGCGGCCTTGATAACGGAATTCGTGGAAATGGCTGATATTCGAGCAACGTGCAGTTGCAAATATGGAATCAACGAGGTTATAGATATAGATGAACGTCGATTAGATCTGCGAAACGAGCTAAAAATAAATAACAACAACGAATAGCAACAATAAACGCTAGCAGTATCTACTAAGTCTTCTAGTTACCGCAAGTCACGCGAGAAGTACAATAAAGATCAGTAGACATAGCCGACTAGGGAAGTACATCATGAATACACGTTAACATCATAATATTCACTCGCGATATAAAAATAGCAAGCACACGTGGAGAATGGAGTAACTCGGAATAAGATAATATTATTTATGTAATTACCCCACGTCGAGAGTGAAGCCCTACAATAGGTCAGCCCATGCACATCTCCGCGACTGACAAGACAATGACCACCATTACATTACAGAAATGGGTTTTTACTTATTACATTACTTATTACACAAAGTAAGAAATGTTTACATATTACATACTCGTACGTGGCACTTAGTCGCCGCGAGAATGATAAGCGTGATAAGATAAACAAGGAGCTTCGTAAAATACATTTGAAGAGCACATTTATTTTATTTTATGTATTATAAACGCCTATTCATATTTCAATTTCAACATTTTTTAAGCAGTATATATTTTGATCAGATGTAACATTAAATAGGGAAAAAAAACTACTAATAGGATAACAATAGAGTTATCCCATACATAATAGGCAGGATATAATATAAATACAGAAATAATAATACTAAAATGTTATTTATTGTTATTAGAGGCCAAATTTAAGAAAAATCAATAGCGTACAACAATATCTTGTTAAATATTAAATGTATGCAGTAAACTTTGGGTATTTATGTAATTTCTTTGTATTGTAAGGAAGGGTTGATACTACTTTATTCAATGCATTCGAGAAGGAAAAAGCGTTCGCGCGAGTTCACGAGTAGGAAACCTGTATTTTTGTAGGTGGGTGAGAACAAACGCCATTACAGAGCACGTGGTGGAATAACATAGTAGTTGTACAGTAATATGAAGTATTGTATATCATTGATATGAACACAAGAGTTTCTGTTGAATAGAAAATGTGCAGTAGTACTTCGGCAAAATAATTTGCAGTGATTGTCATATTATCAAAAGGAAGGTATTATAAAATATTATGTAATGTGTATTTACGATTGCCGTAATATAATTTGCCAAGTAAGCAGCGCAAGAGGTCTCCACTGCCGGCCGATAAGCGGTCTACATACGGCTACAGGTGAAGGAGTAGAATCGCGTGGCATATAAATGCAATGCGGGGAGGGATGAGAACTAAATTGATCACCACTAATCTACTTTATCATCACTACAAATTCCATCTCCGTGTTGTAGTAGCGTATTGTATCAAGCAACGTAATACATATCTTGCTTTTCGGGCGATAATTTATAGTTCAAATAGGTATTCGTAAACAATAAACAGGTCCGTATGGTATAGCTGGATCGCTGTACTTACACGAATGTATGCACAATTTGTTACGGCTGCGGCCGGGTCCATAGCGATCGTCAGTCCCAATATTGCGGGTAGGTACTATTTGGCAACACAATACTTCGCGGGGGTAGCGGGTACCCAAAAACCGGTGGTCGGTGGTGGTGGTGTAAACAGAGTAACCGAAGAATTGCAACGACACACCGGCGCACAAGACAGAACGCTCAACACTGAGCGAGCAGCGAGCAGCGAGCGGGAGCACGTGGTGGGCTTTGCCAGTGGCCGACGTGGCTCGGCCCCACTACTCTTACCGCTGTCAGGCCACGCAGTCGAAAGGTGGACTTGATACGATCCGTTATCACCTCCAGTACCGTAAATGCATTATCGCTTTCTATTCGGTTGAAGCGTTTCGATAAACCGACGCGCGTTCAATTAAACCGTACAACTCCGTCGAGTTTATTTAGATACATACCTATACGCATCATAATCGAGCCAATAAGCACGGCGATCTCCAGATGACCACCGAGTAAATAGACGCAATGGGAAGATAGGTTACCTAGGGGTAAAGTAAGCCTTATGGCGAGGTGCCTAAAGGATGGTACCCGACGATCGACGATGTTTATCAATCACTCGACATTGACCTTCTCCGGACCACCTATGAATGGGAGGAATACTGAACCACACGATAACAACATATTCCCACGAGTGACGTATGTAAAACTAGCAACAATAAAGGAACATAAATTGTGCAAATAATTACAATTAATAATACATAACTGTTTTAGTTATGCTATACCGGAGGACTTCCATGTTTTAAGCACTTACAGAATATTAATATATTAACAAAATAACATTATTTATAACTCAATTTTGCAAAACATGTGACGTAAAACTCGGAACTCCATGATTCTCTGTTACTATAAGTAAATAATAAGATGCATATTTTTTAAATACATATAAACAATGAAAAAAATACCTTTAAAGTCTCCTAATGAAAAGTTGCTGCCCATGGAAATACGGTCTCGTCGGACGATATAATAAATTATGGTTTATGTAAAAATGTGTTTTTTCAGGGATTATATTTCTTGGAAAAGGTAGAAAGAATACCTAGTAAAAGAGAAGGGCGGTATTCAACACGCAGATAAACCTCGATCCTTGATTCATCGTAATTACTAGAGACGGAAAGAAAAAGAGCAATGTTTCCAGTGTAACTACCAGGTGTAACTACTGGCAGGTCGTAGCATCCATGGTCCATGGTACAGTGTATAGAATACACGGATCCAGTTATTAATCAGATTAATATATCGCGTAAAGCGGACACGAATTAGAAACGTGGGCCAAGACTAGTCTAGAAAGTAGAGAAAAAACGGCCCAGATTCTGAAGGCTTCGCAATATGTCGTCAAGTTATATAATGATTTAGTTACAGGGAGTGAAACTAAACTAGATGAGAGTTACGACTCCCAATGCCTAACTAAACTATATAAATACAGGTGGTATTGGTTACGTATGGCTAAACACGAAATGGGTTCACATTTACAACGATGCTGCTGTTAGCAAGAAAACTAAAGAAAAGAAGCTGCCGAATATGTGAATACTATTTTTATAAATAAGTTACGATTTAATCCTAAATTAAGCCTATACTCGTATATTTTGGACAGTTTCTGTATCTATGAACATGTAATATTAGTAACCGAATCAGACGTAAGGTATGTTTTTGAATGGTATAAAAACAAATATTGTCTCAACTGAATATATTTTTGTATAGTGACAGGAGCACAAGCTTTCTTAGGAATGAATATCTCTGTTTGATTAATCCACGTTTTATTAAGGCCACTCGACATAGACGGCCGCGAGTGTTAACAAACAAAAAAATCCTATTAATTATATTTTTGAAATATAATAATAGGTGACCTCATTTGATAGCAAGATGTCATAATTTAGATGCCAATGATTGCTATCGCTAATATTTCAGTTCCTTAAAAATATTTTTGATAAGTTTTCAACAATAAATCCAAGAAGGAAAGTACAAATTAAATTCAAAGAGAGATGATTTTTTATTCCAAATTTATTTGTATTATTTTAGAGTAGAAATCGATTTGATTGATAGTGCGGAGTAATTTTCTTTTCGCAAACCGTGAACACGATTGGCATATTATCAGAAAAATGCCCGCGGCGGGATCTAGATATGTCTTTCATCGGATATTTGAATGTTGTTTAACTAGACGGAGACTGCGATTTACGAAATAACGGATGGATGAGAGATAATAACTCCACGGTTCGTGGTGGCTTCTCTCAATGCCAGGCTCTAGTCACTGGGCGCTGGGCAGGCGCTGGTTGGTGAAGGTGCCGGAGCGGAGCCGGCCGACTGGCAATTAGCCGCCCCAAACCTGCAGCTGCACATTACGGGAATCGTGAGTACAGATCTCACGTCCTAATGCTTCTGGTGAGGTAACTTTTGGCGCTGGGAAGGTGTGCCAACAATCAAATACTATTATCTAATCGAGTAATAATAATCATCAAGTATCTGAATTTTAATATTTCAATACTGATGTAATCGAATATTATTTTGCAGGATTTTGTCAATTCACAGTGCGCCCACATAAACAAGATATACAATTTTTCGGCAAAACTTAAATAAGGCGATACCGAGAAAGATCACTATGCCCACTGAAGGTAATCGCACAAAGAAATCCAGGTATTACAGTAAAGGTAGGTTATTGCTGCGCCTACCAAGAAGTGCAACGATGCATGATGCACTATTCAACTATAACAATAATAACCCACTTGCTTGTAAAAAAGGTTCCGACAAAATGTCGAGTATTATTATTTAGAATATGAGTGAAACTGGTATATTGAGAGTAATTAGTAGACAGTGCATCACTTAGAATTTAGACGAATTGATTGTAAAAGTGAAGCAAGTCCGGGTCGATGGTCCGAAGGCCCCTAACTGCGCCGTGACCGAGCAGCATGCAGTAACTACGACTCTTGGCGGAATAAATCGGCGCTCTTGCTTACAAACTGTACTGTACAACTATTGTCCGAGAGGCATTGTACTTTACACTCATCATTTCATTCAAACGTCTTCATTCACCAAATATTTTAGTTGGTTAGAAGAGTCTACAAAATTATGAGTAAGGGTTTCCGATGCCTTACATATTGAATTTAATTAGACACGTGTATGATAACAGGATTTATTATCAGGTTAGGAAACATGTATGATCTAGTGTTAGATTAACCATGTAAGTACCTATTCAGCTTCACCTTGAAAAGGTTTAAAGCCCACTGTCACTAAGCTAAGAATATAAACAGTGATAAAATTATTCTAAAATATTTCATTACACACAATTTTATAATAAGGTAGGCGAGTACAAATAATTAACATAATCTCATTTAAACAGCAAATAATGTTGATATTTTACTTTGTTTGTCAATTGGAGTATGTTGGTTATAAGGTTTGAAATGTGTATATTATTTAAATCATACAAAAAAAAAATTACTGATAAAAAAAAACAATTCTATCAAGTTTGTTTTGCATAATACGACAGTAATGTTACATTGAAAACTAAAACATAGTGCAATTACATGTAAAATTACGAATTATTAAAATTACGCTATCCTCAATCGCAACTGGACCAAAAATTTCATGATTAAAATATACTGGAGCCTATAAAAGTTTCCAAATAAAAATACGTACATTATTAGCTGCAAATACTCTCCATCGGATTTCTGCCATACGTACAACAATATTGTCTATTTTAATTCCACGCTTTTCCCTACTAAAATGCTGTTAATTTTGTTTACAGCTGAGCAAGAAAATGCACAATGCTTATGTATTTCCTAAGGAGCGACAGCTAGCGTGGAATAGTAATGGTATTGGATTCGGTGTAATCGATTCGTTTTCCGTCACGAGGGATTACGTCACATCGATAGTTTGGATACTCCCATCGTGCATCGTGTCTTGATGAGACTCGTGAATGTGGTACCGAGTACTGAGGCACCATACTTCACACTCCTTCCTTCCTTCCACTGGTGGCAGATCAGAGCAGAGAGCAGAAGTGAAGAGCAAGAGAGCCGAGTATTTACTGTCCACAGTTCACAACTTGCGGAGAATTTGGCTCGCTCGAGAACAGAGGGTCGATGGACGGAATGACTATTACTGTAATACTACAGATATATTAGTATTTATTTTTAAATTCAATTAAGCGGTTACAATGATCTACAATAATAATCGCATTACTGGGCATCAAAACTCAAATAAATATTGTTTACCTACTCAGTTAAGCGTGATTGGTTGGTTATGGTTTTATCGAAATAGACCAAAGTGTTCACAAAACCTATTTTTAAATATAACTTTTTAATGACTAAAATCGTCGGTATTAAGCTGTTTTAAAAAAACTGAAAAAAAATATAAATAAAGTAAGAAAACCGTTTGAGATTGGAGATCTGATGACCGTGTCTAGAACAATAGCGATTAATGCGTAACTTGTGATTGAGCTGTAGGTACACCGTTCTGTCCAGTCCGTGGACTTACTAAGGAACTAACATCCGTGATGGAGTGGACCAAACTCTCCGAAACAGGGGTGGACTAGGAAACCATTAAAGTCGCGTGATGTTTTTTTCCGAAATCTAATGTAAAATAAATCATATTTTGTGATACATAAAAAACTCCTTATAGGAGCAACGATTTTCTGCCGTGAATAATTATAAGAAAGCAAGGTTTCAAGAGGCTTTTAAAAAAAAAAATGTGCAAAACTTTGAAGTCAAACGCAGGGTGGCCAGTAATTTGAGGTACTTGGTGTGCATTTTATGACGGGATACACTGTATAGTGTATATACTATACTATATTACTTAAATTTATGTATTATGGTTCCATTTGTGCAAAGTGTGTATAACTAACTATCCAGCGTCCAATTTTAAATGTTAACTATGTATATTTATCCGAAAATATCTTAGTATTATGAATTATGTAGGCTGAAAATCAAAGTAGCGAAATTAATTAAGCTGGGATTTTAAATTTCAACATTTTGGGCGTGTTCAAATACTTGTATACAAATCTGGATTTTATCCCAAGACAGAATTTTACAGAGATGAGGCAGAATTTTAATTAATTATAAAGAATGATGACTTTCAAGCTGACAATAAAAAAATAGGGCCCAGGAATAGCTTTGTTCGCCACTGGTTTGAAGCGACATCGATCTCTATATAAGCGTATCCATTCCACGAAAGTATTGCCTAAATAGACAAAATACCTTTCACACTTTTCGCTCGACTAAAACCAATTTCCGATTTATTTAATAGCGCTTCAACTTTAACTTGCATATTTTATTTTTTTAAATTAATTAACTTCTACAGTTCTAATAATAAAACAGAATTTCTTAAATACGCTAATGTCGTGATATAATTTAAGTCAAAAATGTTACTAAGCGTTTAGTTAGCTACCTATTATTTATTCTTCATTACAACTAAGTCTGAGTAATTCGGATTTTGTACGTACAATAAAAAATCCTTCTAACAACTTTACTGTGGAAAGCTGCTTTGAATAAAAATAAGTATTTTGAAAATAGGTAAATGATACACACATGATGATTTAAAAAAAAAGGACATAATAAGTAAGAGTAAAGATGCCAATACCGCAGAAAAGAAAATAACCCAAAATTTGGCTACTACATACTTTTATTTAAGATTACGACTATCTTTTCTGAAAAAAGATTGATGAAAAACGATAAAAATTCAGGTCGTTCGTTAGATCGGTTGTTAAATGCTACGATCGTGATAGAAAATAACGAATAACTGGCGCAAGGTGGTTTAGACGGACACAAAAACGGGCTTCGTAATACTAATTATTGTTAGTTTTTGGCAAAAAATAAAACAGGTTCAGCGGTCAATTCGTCACCAGTACATTAACACCTAGGGAGAACAAGAAACGAGAAAGTGATACTTTTTAAATGGATATTTAAAAAAATATTGACGATTATTATGATTTATTTATGTTTCCACACATAAAACTGTCGCTATTGGTAATAGAAATAGTACACAAGACGAAACAAATTTCAATGTCTAGCCCCATTAGCCTGAAGGTTGTGTATAAAATAAGATGAAATGTCATAATGAAACTTCCAGCAGCCTGTGTTCTAGCTATCCATAGAAATGCGTTACATTTAACAGGCGCAGGCGGTTAGATATAAACGTAACCCGAGTAATAGAAAGCGGTATAGCCCCTAGCTGTGGCGAATCTTGCTCAATATTGAATTCGCGAGAATTAATAACTGCCTTTTGTTAAAACACGCACCGAACTAGGTTATGCAACAGTATGCAGGAGAAAAAGCCTTTATCTTTGCGAGATAACATTATGATGGTCGGATATTAGCATAATTAAGAAAACACCTTTACGGGGAAAATTATTCTATTTCTTTGATAAATAAATTACCCGTTCATGGTCTCATGTCACCCTTAAACACACACCCTTGTGCACATAGTATATTGCATACAAAATTCACGTATACTAATATAAATATTCCACTGAGCTTTATTTGAAAACAAGACTGTCGGTGTTGGAACGCATCGTGTAAATCGTGTAAATGCCTCACTTTATAGGAGACAGTTTCTTGTTTAAACATACACAGTTTCCTTGTACAGGAAAACTGTGCAGTCTGTCAAACTTCTTTCAAAAGACACGCTAAATATGTGTGTATTTTTGAAACGCGATTGTATGTTATTATCGTAATGTTTGCTCTCAGGAAATTGTAATATTAGCTAATAATGTAAAATATGTTATTGTTTTTTTACGTATTTAAAAGCATACAATAACCAATGTCTATTTAAAACATTTACATTAAAAAACATTGACTGTCATGTCAGCATAAATCTGACACTGATTTTCACACACACAGTTTTTCATGCAGTTTTTAGCTTTATACGGCGGACGATTTCGAGACTGCACAGGAAACGTGTAGTAAACTGCGCCACTATAAAGTGGGCTGTAACACTTTTCAAATATAAATATGTTTAAGGACTATATTATGATATTATGTGTAATCAAAGAGTCAACATCCGTTAGAATAATATTAAAATTATTTAAAAAATAAACCAACACTTTGTTTTTAAACTACACGATTTATTATTATTTTTTACACAACTAGTTTTTCGGATAAACAGTCTATCCATCAAAAATACAAATACAATTAGGTACTCCGAAACTAGTTTGTTGAAACGGTTTATCCGAAACTAGTTGTGTAAAAAATAATAAATAAAAACTTCGTGTAGTTAAAAAACAAAGTGGGTTTTAATTAAATAATTTTAAAAACAGACCTGGTGCATGTTTACAAAACGTTTTACGATCGCTGAAGGAGTTCTTCCCTAAATATAATAACAAGTATGGTAAGAGAACACTTCAGTACAGTATACCAAAAATCGTAACATGCTACCAAGAAGTATTAAAAAAAGTAATTAATTTTTCAAGCTTAAAAGAGAGAACGCGTGCTGAGAACTTGGTTGCTAAGAGCGCGAATTATTATATTGAGTTTTAGAATTGTATTTTTATTTATATGTAATTTTAATTTTTTTTGTGCGCTTGGGTATGTATAGTGTAGTTTTATTTTTTAGTTGAATTTGTATTAACCTACTGACGAGTTGCAGTAGGCAACTCAGTTGAATAATATATTGAAATAAAAATATTAAAAAAAAAATAAAATGTTGCTACACAAAACGTTAACGCTTGATTGATGATAACTTCTGTAGGAGTAGGTATATTGGCACCATCTTATCATTCACGTTTTGGGAAATTTCAGTCTCGAAGTGGTCTCTAGATTAGAATGGGAGCTAATAATAATATTTTTGAAGCGATTAAAGCAAATCTTATCGTTTTATACCCCTCTAGGCAGTAAGTAACAAAATAATATATTTTATCCATGATTCCATCTCATTCGAGCAGGTAAACAAAACACGAGGGATACGTTTTTATTAACCAAAACGTTTATTTCTGGATAGTTTATAAAGCGCAATTTTTTCGAGAAATCGCCTCAAGAGCGCTGTGCAATAAAGATACTACTAGGTCACAACAGGTCTTGTACCTACCAAGCGCATAGACGGTTGAGATTCTAGCCTCCTACAGTTTAAACAGATTTTAATACATTACATATTATATAAAAAATATTTAATCATTAATTTACATGGACAAACTTTGTAGGGAGTTGCAGCTACTAAGCCCATGGATTTTGGATTCTAGCCCTTTTTAAAACATTTGAATTGATAAAAACAGTGAAATGTGTATGAATTTAACGTGTATTAATGAACTTTACTAATAAGAATTTTACAATATAAAATTAGTTTCGTTTTAATTATTTTACTGCTACTACTACTCTCCCTTACCCGCACTCAATGGTGCATATGATACTGCGGAGTTTGATCATTTTTGTTACATAAGGCAAGATGATAAGTATTATTTTACTACTTCATAATGATTTTTTAGCGTTTCGACTTGACATTCTTTGGATGGAACTTGAAAAAATTATGCGTGGACTGACAGATACTGGTATCTGATGCCAACTCCGTTTCATAAAATACTCAGTTTTAAGTGAATGTGTATTTCTTCGTAAATAATATTTTACTCAAATTCATCAGTAAATTATTTAATTTCCTATTTGTGTATTTAAGCGAGTTGTTTATAAGCGGAACAATAGGAACCAACATCGAATACATATTATTGATAAATGTAGCAGAAAAGCTATCAAGAAAGCTTTTTATAAAAAGGGGTTAGATTGATAAGGGTAAAGGTGATGGGTACACAAAAACTAATCATATTATGATAACTGTATGCAAACTACGTATGGTACATCACTGGCAGAAGTCCAAGTAAGGAATTTCGCAAAAACTGATATAATTTCAACACAATTATAAGTAGGTAGAAACGTTATCGTAGCACACAAATATTCCACAATGTTGCAAATACATAATAAGTTAGTATCAATTAACCTATTTGTTAGCGAAGATAATAATAGGTAGGTACTAAAACTGCTGTGATAACCGAGTCGAGTTAATATTAGGTTATGATCTGTTAAAGAAAAAAAATATGTACGGATACCAACTCATAAAGTATTATTAATATTGCATATAAATTAAAAGAATTAAAGAAAGAAATAAAACAGAATATAATGAACATCGTAAACTCTAGACTTTTATATACGACGAATGAGCACCAACATCCATAAGTCTTTAATTTTTTTTTGCTGGATGCTGGAATCACACACAAGTACTGTGAATTTTCCCGAGCCTGAAAGATTTGCGATTGGTGAGTGAAATATGGTACAAAATCTTGTCGCATGCTACTTTCGGTTCAGCATAGGGGTCCCCTGTCTGTTGAGGTGATTTAGAAAATAAAATTACTGATTTTACAAACTGAACGTTTCCTCTACGAGTTGCAAATTTTATTATTCTTCCAAAAAATATGAAAACCTTATACAAAAGCCTTTTTTAAAGCATTTCTAAAACCTTATACTTTTACCTTGCCAAAGAAATGGCGTTTTGCAAAAAAGGAAACAGCTATTCTTCTTCCTGAAATAATTCAATTAGAAATAAATGCACTAACATTCCGTTAAATTGAAAATAAAAATTACGACTGTTTGCGTTATAAAGTTATTGTGTGTAGATTAAATTGGTTCTATATCACAAATGCACACATAAAGTTTATTTCAAATAAAACAATGTTGTTTGATAACTCTTTTGAACTTTGAGATGGAAACATTGTGTTAATAAAAACAATCAATAATGTCACGACACGTATTGCTTTTATTGGTTTTTTGTATCGCATAAATATATATTACGCATTTTGGTTGAACTATTAGTTAAAGTTTGATCTATTTAGGTTTTAAACCGAAATACCCCATATATAAGTAGATAGGCATAACAACAGATCAGATAAACCCTGGAAAGAGGCAACACGAGGTTGCATGCATTCGTGTGCATTTTATGGCGGTTTAATGGATAGGTGCACGGCGTAAGTCGTCACCGTGAAAGCAAGGTACATAAAACGGCCAAGTACTGGGCTAATTGCGCGTATTCAAACGAAGATCGGACAATATGACATTCAGCCATTGTTATTGTTGAATACGCATTTCTGCATTAAAGGTCTAGCAGAAATACCAGAGTTCTTTACCGCGCCATCCCCACAATATTTACTCATTTTCATACTTCACAAGCATTTTATGCAAGTGAAGCAAGCGGGGTCAGTAGGAGGCGGTACCGCTGAAAACTAGTATAAACTCTTATTACAAGTTCCATAGATTCCATACTGCTTAATAATAACATTACAGTCGATGACCGTTTGTTATGGATACAAGGCTCCCTCAAATTATAGACCTCATTTGGAAATGTGCATTAATGATAGTGCGCACTACCTACAGCACTTCAATTAGGTACTATTATTTCTTGGCAATATCTTAAGTAAAACTAACAGATTCAAATAGAGATATAATATTGTAATCACTGTGAAAGTAGTCACACTGAGGTGCGGGTAGATATAATAATATATTAAAAAAAGAGACATTATTATACCTGTCAATAAAAATATGCTCAGTGGACGATTATTTGTTAAATTAGGAAAATGTAATATTCTTAGTTAATTCGATGCACGTCTAAAACAAAACCTTTGTTAGTTAAGTTGCAACATGAATTAAAGAAAAATGTTATCTCCACGTGTTTTCTTTAAAGTAAGTAGAGCGACATAATGTAATAGAAGAGTATAAGTATCAGTAGATTGTAAAGAGAAGTTTGAATAGCAGTAAGAGAAGTCCCAGGGAGAAGTGTTGCGCTAAAATAGATACTAACTGGTGACAGCAAGGTGAGAACTTTTCGCCTGATCCGCACCCCAGGTTGCATTAGATTATTCTGCAGCAAAGCTATAGAAAAATTGTTAAAGAATCGACGAATCATTGACTTGTTGTTTCCGCGGCAATTTCTCAAACCGGAACTACACTGTGCTTGTTGTGAAAATTATTACAGCAGAAGTTGCTCACGATTGGGATGGATTTCGAAGGTTTTTTTCTTTTAGTAAAAAGCATTCACAATACTAAATATTATCCTTACGTGCTACGCCGCCCATACATATAAAAAATAGTTATTTAGGTTTAACCTTAATAAACGTCAAACTACCCTCTATACAAGTGGCGGCTTATAAAAGGAAGTTAATTAATGTAAAAACCTACGTGTCATATAAAATAGAATTTAAGGAATTTCAGACAAAAGGAATCTATGAAAGGAATAAATAAGCTAGTTTTTCGCGCGATATTACCATATTCTATCTACTTAATCAATAGTAGTAACTTAGATAATAGGCGTGTCTAAAGAATGTTAAGCGGAAATGTGGTTATTAAGAGAGAGTGAGCTTTGTCGTGCAGGTAGACAACAAAAGCCTTGACCAAACTACTTCTTACTACCCTGTTGAATATCGGAAAATTTCATGGTAATACTAACTTTAGCAGCCTGCAGAATGTATAATGAGCCTTAGGGCAACGTAATTCCCAAACCGAGTTTAACCTTTTCGTATTCGGTAAAACGTTTTTACAATCGCAGCCCGAATAAGTACGAAACATAATGTTTTAAAAAATATAAACAATAGTTTCCGATTATGTAGCTTTTTTTAACAAGCCTCCACTCGTTTGCGAGTGATCGTATAAGTATATATTTGTATAGATTAAAAAATATTTAGCAAAAATCAACGCATTCAATGTGGCGGATAAACTCAAGTTATTGCTTTACAATTAAAGGGTTGAGTTGTAGAGATCAACGACCGGGCAAAGTTTCCAACGCCTGTCTCTGGATTTACCCCTCTACTGGCACAATGCTCCAAGTTGCAGATCTGCAGTTTGGCGGCCCAATTAGGCGACAGCGACCACTCCGGTAACGGGAGTGAGGGAAACAGGAAAGGCAGCAAATATCATTTTACTATCTATTGTTACCATTCAATCAAATCATTTTCTGCAAGGCGAAATATGCACTAATAGTGACGTGAAAAGCCCCGAAGAAGGAGGAGTATCTCTAATAATAAATAAGTAGAGTTTGAAACAAAAGTGTGCTTAATTTCAGTATAAGGAGGAAATTCAGTTGTGAATGTGAAATATACCCGTACTATTTGCTTTGTTTTTTGGGATTATCCGTGTTATGCTTTTCGTCTTCAATGGTGGATTTCTCAACATCCAACGTTTCGGGGTAACGATGTAATGGGTGTGCGATATACCCAAATGCATAATTTTGGTCAAGTAATTAAGTAGAGTTACCTACCTTTAGGCAGGATGTGATGAATTTCTGGGAACGTCGTATTTAACACTGCAAAAATCTGCCCTGTTACGTACCAAATCCTACTGTTTGAACATATGATTAATAAAAATTACGATTATATACAGCTAAATGCAGAAAAATGTATCGTATTCCTTTGTGCCGACACGAATATTTCCTCGTGGATTCGTCTAAACAAGATTTTCGAATATTGTAGACTCTAAACTCAAAGCATGCTGTCTAATTTTTACTTCAAGTCGAAATGTTGACAGTGACGAACTAAAAATTTACTTCTTTATATGGCATCTTGCTGCCATAGCGTCACAGAACTATCACTATTGTGTGTATAAACAGTTCTCCAAATTTAAAAAGCTGGGTGTGTCGGTAGTTTGGAGTTACATCAGTGCGGCCCATTTTATATTAAAAGAAGCATTGTGTGGGTTTTGTCTATTTTAATTTTCGGGTTGGCGTTAGTTGTGGTTTTGGTTTGTTTTTTTTTTTGGTTTGGTTGCGGTTGTTTTTGCTTTTTTTTCGTTTTTTGGGATATTTTTGTTTGTGTTTGCCCTGACAGCAGTTACGCACGTGACCTACTTCAGATCTCGTAACTACCAGAGAATCACCACGGAGGCCATTTTCCCGTTTATCGTGGGAATCGTTCCTGTCTGAGTGGCCAGTCGCTAGTCGCTAAGTACCGCTAAAACCGTTCCTAACGGGAATGGACATCCTACTTGCCTACTTGCTATACTAGACCCCAGCGAAGGCCCTATGTTTACTTACTTCTATATACATTACACTAAGGCCCACCGTTTTGACCCAAAGTGATTGTGAAATACTAATAATACAGAAGTGGAAAGACGGCCAATGTTGTTATATTTGGATTTTTACGTAAATGTTAACTATAGATAAACCTGCTAACAGGCCTGATAAGAATACCGGTCCACAAACGCAGATAAACGCACTCGGGAGTATAACACCTCGAGATAGCTCGATCAGCGGAATGCACGGGGAAAGCCGAAGCAGAACGAAAAAGGGGAAACTGGGGTCAACACCCGAGCGGAGGGGCAGATACCCGTGCTATGTTTAGGCATTTACCTGGTCCCAGCTGGATTTTAGCAGTCGTAAATCTTACCCGAAAAATGAATATTTGGTGTATTTTACAGCTGATGAAGCACACACATTTTATACCTAAGGTATTTTCCTTTTCTGTGCACCCTGTGATCGACGTTGGTTTGATATTATACTAGGGTGACAATAAAGAAAGCACCAATGTAATAAATAATAAAAAAATTGAATGAACTACTTTTCAATTGTAATGGATCAAATATCGGTTCAATTTGTGTGCTTAAATGTTTTGGTCAGTTGGTTAAAATCTTTAACTTGAAATAGAATCCCTAGGGTCGAATCATACTTCAAGTTAATTTGTTTCCTACTTTGTGAAACAGTTTTTTCTAAAGAAATTTAAATAAGCCGAAAATTTAATATATTACGGTAGGTATATAAAAGTGCTTAAAAATGTTGTTGTTTTAGAAGCACTTTGTAGTTATTCATTTGAATTCTTTCTTCATTTTCTTTCACCACGATCGCTCCTATGTGGAGCATACGAACATCACTAGATCCCTCCAGGAGACCCTATCACCAACCAGCTCTCTCGCCTCTCACGTCAGGCCCGCATCCATCAGCTGCGCCAAGTATATCCATAGGATTGTCATTTTAATTGTTTATATAAAAACACGGGGTTATTTTTCGAAATTGCTACTACGAAAATAGTAGGGAGTAAACAAAAAGAAATATTTTTCGTAGTTATAAAAAACTGTTTTGTTTTCTTTGACAAAAAAACCAATGTGCTGTTTTTTAAATTTATAATTATTTCAAAACATGGATTTCTAAGTATTTCCAATATGTCTTGTCGTAATGATGGGAAATTCCAACACTTTCGTATTTAAAAATAAAAAATCAAGGCAAATGAAAAATAAAGCTTTTTGGTAATTGGTGTAATTAAGGTTCATCGCATTGACTCGAATAGTTCCCAGTAAAACAAAACAAAGTATTTTAAAATAAAACAACATTATTATTATTTCAAACATCTACCAATGTGAATTATAAAATATATATTTAAAAGTGGGTTTTTACAACATTAATCGAGTTATCGCATTACAATGTATTTAGTCAAATGAGATATTTCACAACAGAAAAATTACAATTAAATAACATTACACTGTATATAAATTTAAATTTACCTACTTTTATCTAGTCACACAGATTAGCGAAGATTCTTGACGTCCGCCTTGAATTCTTCTGTTTGAACAAACGACACAATCTTTCCGTTTTTTGGTTGGGTTTTGATCCCAAGCCAGGTCCAACGCCGTATTTTCACGACTCCAGTTATTGGAGGTTGCTAGGTCCGTTCCCGAACTTTAGCGTTGGTTATGAAGTCAAACCCCTAATGCCTAGATTCCTTCTCAGACACTTATTCTCAAAACTCAACAAGCGAGCATTCTGAGCTTTTGTGAGGTGCAAAGGATTCGCATCTATAAAGGAGCACCGGCATAATGCAGGAATTAAAGAGTCGGCATTTTGTTATGACCGAGTATAAACTGGAATTCCACGCATCGTGTTGAAGGTTTTTCCAGAGATTCCTAAACGGATTGCGAGTTCCTTGTGCGTGCTGCCATCTTCAGTTATATGAACACCCAAGTATCTGAAGCTGTCAACTTTTTCGATCCTCTGCCTATTGTTGTAAAGGGGATAGTCGGGGTCAGGACATGACTTATTGCACATGAACTGGGTCTTTTTGGTATTTATATTAAGACCCAGGAGCGCGGAGTTCTCTTGTAGCCTGTCGACCATACCCTAAACATTGCTGACTGTTTTTTCCAAAACTCAGATTAAGGCTCATTGTTACACCTCGGTCAGGTGGTATTGACTTGCATAATATGAAGTCCATTAAGATGGTGAAAAGGAACGGTGCAAGGACGCAGCCTTGCATCACTCCAGTGGAGATCAATTACGTGAAGTTTTCCATTTAAGCGTTGTTCATCATTACTATGGGCCGCTTGCATGTTTTCAATTCTTAAGTCACTTTCACTGTCATAGTCTACAGCTGGATCACTATCACTAGAATATACAATTCTCCTCTTTTTGTTCACAGGGAAATTAATAAAATAATACTAATAAGGGTTGCTTGGAAGATATTGCTTAAAAGCAATAAGCCCGCCCTTATACTCTTGGTATGTAATTGAGGCATATAACAACAAAGGCGGAAGTGTCCACTTTCTTAAATTGTTGGCAATCACAAAAAAAACGTTTGTTTAGTTTTGCAATTTTGCCGTTTTTGTATTGGATACTGCCGTTTTTGTTTCAACAACAAAACTTTGAATAAAAAAATAAATTATTATTATTATTTAATATTAGGCGAGCAGCTTAAAGCTGATATGCCTAAATCGGACAGTTAGTTAGGTTTAAACTTGTCCAGTCCATTCTTAAACCCGTTCACATTATTCGCAATGACCAGCTCCTGCGGTAGCCCGTTCCAGCTATCTACCACCCTGTTGCTCAGGAAATGTTTTCTTGGGTTCTGATTAAACCGAGTCTTCTCCAGCTTAAGGTTGTGGCCTCGAAGTCGTGCGTTTGTTTTTCAGTTTAAAGATTTCACACAATTTATTACACTTATAGTGACGGTTCATTATCTTGTATGTTTCAATTAAATCACCCCTTTCCCCTCCTTTCTTCAGTGTTGTGAGAGTTTCTAGTCTCTGCTCATACGGAAGTTGTTTTAGGCTAGGAGATAACTTAGTGGCCCGTCTTCGGACTCTTTCCAACATATCGATATCCTTAGCAAAGTAGGGACTCCATATCTGAAAACCGTATTCCAGCATCGGTCTGATGTAGGATTTATATATTTGTAATAACATTTTTGGTGTTATGTATGAAAAAGCTTTTTTAATCAGATAGATAGTTGAATTGGCTTTTTTTGTTATATTGAATATGTGACATTCCCATTTCAAATCTTCAGTTATCGTTATTCCAAGGTCTCTCTGCTGTTTCACGGCCTTCAAAACTACACCATTTAGGTTATACGTAACTTGGGGGTAAATGACATTGTTTTTTTGACAAACAAATATTCTATGGAGAAAATACATAACTTTCCAAACAAAACTGCATATTTAACTCATTTTCGACTGAAGGTGGACACTTCCACCTTTGTTTCTATATGCCTCAATTGTACATGAAGTTTTAAATAAATAAATAAACATCACTATCAGTGTCACTATGTGAATTGCCGTATTCACTTTCGTTGTTTGCCATTTTATCTAATCCAAAAAAAAAAAATGATTGTATTTTAAAAATATTGCAAATACGTTTTTAGTCACTAATAGTATTACGAAATACGTATAAAAATTTAAAAAATAAATAAATGGGTAATTTAAAAAAATTAACGCATAGTCACCGTACCGACACTAATCCCTTTCCAACAGGTCAGGTAGACGGGTGAATACAAACTGACGGATCGCTGAAAATAATTAATATTTTCAAGTCCGGGGAAAAATGCTATATTTTTTTAAGTGCTTATTGGAGCCGGCTAAGAATACACCACGTTTTAGCAAAGGTTTTGAACTCGTATGTTTCAGCGGAATACTATCCATGTTTCATAACAAAGAAGGCCAAATGATAAACACGTATACAAAAATATACTACTACTGATCTCCCTGATCCACACCCAATGGTGCATAGGGCACTGCGTAGTGCAGCTAATCTTGATCATTTGGCAAGGCAAGATGATCAGTCTTACGCTTCAGCGCCAATCCGAGGTATCACATATGAAATATATGTATATACAAAAGAGATTTTATATAAAATCAAAACTCAAACAAAACATATCTCCCTTATCCGCATCCAACGGTGCATAGGGCACTGCATTTTACACCAAGTGCGATGAATCTTGATCTGTGTTACACGAAGGCAAGATGATCAGTCTTACGTTTTAGCACCAGTCCAAGCTATTTAATATGAAATATTTTTTTGTGTAAATTCACATAAATATTTCATATTGACCCCCATCTGGAATCGAGCTCGCGACCTCATGCATGGCAGCCTAACGCGCTACCGCTACACCACGAAACAGAACATAAAAACATAATTAAAATATAAAATAAAAATAATAACATAAGCATTACCTTTCATGAAATAACGTCAATCTTGCATGTGAAAATGGTTTACTAACACTCTGCAGTTAATCTTGTTGAGGCAGGACGGTAATTGGAATAAAGGCAATGATGATAGGTACTTAGTTGATACGTTGGCCAGTGTAGCAAGCCTAGTGGCGACTGTTGGCAGGGGGCAATGCCACTATCAGCACATACAGTATGAAGTATGATAATACACTAGAATCTCACAGGCTAGACACAACAACTAAGGTTTCTATAACTCGTTACTCATCTACTGTACATGTGCTCATAGTTTCAACTGGTCCTAATGTTTACTATTTCAGAATTTATACGGCGGCAATGTTAACAGATTAAAAAAAAGAAAGTTCACAACATTAAAAAATTATGAATAAACAAGGAGCTGATTATTCACCTCATTATTCAAAATAAAAATCAATTCCCGGGTTCAACATGTTTGCAGCCACGAGAAGATAACCATATCGAATGTTACTTAGTAACTCTTCAGGTCAATTTCAGGTTTAGTTTAGTAGAAACGCGATAAATACACTCGAACGATAGTAATTTTATCGTAATAATAACAAAAATTTTAAAACCCTAATAAAAAATTGCCGCTCTTTCTAAATCGCCGAATTAGAAAATGTTTAGGAAGATAAATATATCTACACAGTGTAACAAAAATCTAGGTACGAGCAGGAAAACAGTGAATCTACGGCATATGGAGTCTATTTTTTTATTTTGGCCCATAGTTTTTCGAGAAAATTGAGTAAGAACTTAATTTTTTTTGAGAAATTCTTACAAATTGTTTAGTCAAATTAATACTATCCATGAAGAAAACAAAATCAAAAATGGAATTTTAATAGAAATTTGTGCAATTTTACTTACTCTTACAAAAAGCTCAGATTCTAAAGTCATATTACAAAAATATTGGATTCCTAATATGACGTAGATTCACCAGTTTTCGGGTTGTACTGCGAGTTTTGTTACTCTATGTACAAGAGTAATGTGTGTGATCGTAATTAGGGGATAGTCGAGTCACGAGTTGCACAGTTTTAAACATCACGATGACGCAGGCAGAAAGTACATAGAGTGCTTCAAATAGTCAGTGGCGCTAGAAATAGCCACTCGAATATTTCCATCGGAGACTGGCAGAGACGAAACGAAAGCTTCCTGTCTGACCTTTAGGAAGAAAAACACGAAAAGGAATACGAAGATTCTTGAGTGAGATTAAAAAAATAATCAATAAAGACGTTAAATTCCAGTCTACCGTAAAATATAAACTAACTATTCACAACACAATGCAGTTCGAACACTCGTTTTGTTTTTGTTCGGTCGTGGCGCGGCGGAAAGTATATATTTTAAAGTTCGAAAAATATTCTGTCTGACCTTTAGGAAGAAAAAACACGAAGAGGAATACGAAGCAATTCTAGAGTGAGATTAAAAGAATAATCAATAAAGACGGAGCACTTAAATTCCAGTCTACCGTAAAATAAATTTTCACCAGTAAACATAAAAGGAATAAGCGTGTATGGCTATCAGTTTCCAATCGGTTTTGGTGCGGACTCTACTGAAACCAGCCATCGCGTGACTGCCATATTATGGCGGGTGACGGACGTAAAGGAACCCGGTACAATGGTCCAAGTCCAATAGTAATCGCACCTCGCCACCGCCAGCGACCACCGCGACCGTCCCGCGTTGGGGAGAAATGCGCCGGATCTGGCCGAGATGGCGTCACCAATCACCAGCCGGCAGCAGCATACATCATATCACTAAGTACCCTACTCTGCTCTGGCGCCTTTCCGATACAAATAAGAGCTGGGTCACATTGTAAGCGGGGACATTAATAATAAACATGTACTTGCAGTCTATTGTAAGATTTCATTTTTTTATTGAAACATTTATTCATCAATGTCCAAAATCAATAAAAAATATGAAAATCTCATTTATTATCCTATTGCAATTTTAGATTGACACATAAATGAAAGAATCGATAATTACATCATATTTCAAATGGAATTGAATGAATTCCTCCACCAACGTAACAATTTTGGAGAAACTAGAATACTTTTAACTAGAATTTTAACCGCTATTTGAAATATTAACTAAATAAAGCACTATAAAAATAAAAGCAGCGTGTTAATCGGTTTAGCGGAAATGATGCACAAACTCCACATACCTATCCTTAAAGTGAATTAAAATAGCCAACAGAATTCTCAGAGCGAGAACGTTCATGTAGGAAGATGCATTGAAAATCTTTATAATATTAAAGATAACCTGCGAATATATATATTATCAACTAAAATTTCGTTAGCTGTCATTGAATTGAGAGGAAATCTTTTGCATACTTTTTTTCTTTATTGAATTTATCTCGTTTCATACATTTTATGAAAAAAAATTAAATACATTCGTAGTAAACATAAAAGCAACATTTTTGATAAACAAAAATAAAGAGAAAAATCCCACATAGGCATAACCTGTGCGTGGGTATACTTACATTTATATATATTTTTTTAGTTATGTACAAAAAATAGTATGTATCGCATATTATGATACTAAATTATTTGATTGGATTTCACTATCCACCGACCGGATATTCTTTCCTTCGACTTTCTAAGCAAATTCTGCAATCGCAGCAGCACATTCTAACATCCCGACATCCAAATAAATACATTGAAATGCCTTCATGATGCGAGGTATTTATATTCACAAGGTGTATCTACTTATTTGTTTCCTTTACAGCACACGTCAGAGGACTATAGAGTACGTCGACCGAGGATACACTCAGTGAACAGTATATTGGTCGTCTACGTAAAAATGAAAATAATAAAATAAGGACGAATAAATATTGGTATATAACAGAGCATAGAATGAATGTCATGATAAGATGAAACACAGACATTGTTACTGCCATATTACTCAACTGTTCAGCTTGACTTGTATAACGGAGCCTATGGGCGAATATCGTCACGCGTCTTGCTTTTTCTTTACTGTCTGCCAAGATACCAAGATGGAGATTCTACGAGCAGAACTCAACTAAACAAGGGACGCGGACGGGTGACTAGTGAATAGCCACTAGTCTGCCAGCCATGGGTTATTTTAATTGATCGGAAAACTTAATTAATATTGACAAAAACTTAAAACTACAATTGAATTCTTCCCGATTTTTTATTTTTGATTTAAAAAATTGATTGAAAAATTACAATATCTAGGGAATTTTTAAATTTTTTTAATTATGTCATATGAATTTTCTAGCGCGGTTTGAAATAGCACTTTTTCAAATCGCTCGCAAAATCCTCCATTTGGCGCGCATGCGGTGTGACGTCACAGCAGCAATATAGGCGCTCACTACGGAATGAATTTCCCGCCTCTTACGGTGGACGGAAATGACGTCATTAGCCAATAACGGGCGTTAAAAATCATTCGTATTTTCGTGTTTTTAAAACATAAATTAATAAATGAAAACAAAATTTTAGATCATTGTGTTTTATATCGTTGGAATTGTAAAAATATACTTTAAAATATTTTATAGCGTTTTCAAGGATATTCATGCTATCGGGAAGAACCCTATTGGTTCAGTTAAAATAAAGTTGAGACTATTGCAGCGATTACTGGTTGGCCTGGGTATTTCTTGGGCGCTTAAAAAAACACTGGTTAATTACAATAAATCCAAAATGAAGTATATAGATTTCACATCGACTCAAAATACTCGTTGCGCGTTGGTAGGATTAACAACAATTTATAGAGGGTAACAACTCAACTGTCAACTCAAATCTCGCTAAATACATCATATTCAAAATGACGAGACTAATTTATTATTATAAATAAGACGGACGTAATGAATAGCCGTTTTCATTTATCGGTTATCTATTGTAACATTCGTTTAATTGTTTTTTAACCAAATAATTTTGAACGAATTCGGTCGTTCAAACAAGGCCAATACTTTTATTATCAAGGTAATAATATGATGATATATTAACAACATTATCACTCGGGCTCGGGCTTGTTTAACCTCAAAATGCGATATCAGATGTAAAGAATATAATGTTTTTTATCATACAGCAGAACGGGCTAAGGGGCAAGTCAATATTCCGCTAACTGATAGACTAGAGTCATGTGCAGATAAGGAGGTAATATGGTGGTAAAAGAATGCATTATTAAACTGTAAATAGGTACAACTATCATCGTGCTCTGCACTGCATTCATTCTCCGTGGAGGGATGATAAATGACCTAGTGGTAATAATTTCTATATAAAACGGGTTTTTGGATTTCACTTTAGTGGCATCCGCTGCGTAAAGCCAAGGGGGATCAGGGTCGATTAAAAAAAAATTCCAATTAATGACCCCTGGATAATGCAGCCAAATAGCCAATTTGAATAAAAAACTATACAAATTCTAATACTTGCCATCCGTTTTAAATCAATGAAGTCATCGACTGAATATGATTGAATAACTATGTTAAAATTTAACAGAAAAACAAATCAGTAAATGATTTTCTTGTGAATCCAACCGTACAGTACCTTAATAAGCAATAAGATTCTTCAAACACCCTGAATTGGACATATCGCACGCAAGAAATGTAAAAAGTTAACTTTTGGGTGAAATGCGCAATTATAGTCCTTATAACTGTTACTGGTTCTTATTGAAATTGATATTTAAAAAAAAAAAAAACCTCGACGTAGGAAAAAGATAGAGAACATGTTTTTCTATCGAACAGAAATGTGGTGGTCGGTGTGAATCTATAGTTATCAATGAGTATTCTTAATTTCATGGTTTCGACCAATTTAAGAATAGTGGCATCAGTACGAAATTCGATGATGTTGCTGGAGCTGATGAAGGATTGCACGATCATCTGTGGGATTGGACAAAATTTGTGAATCATCTTGGGCGATATAGGTGGAATTTATGGAACAAGAGGTGTGTAGTCTGCGGACAGGACAGTAGGCGAAAAGTACGCGGGTGAATATGAGTGAAGTTAATCGCCGGACCCCATCATACTCATCAAAATTCCTTTCCGCGGAATCAATTCTCGTTCCCAGCCGTCACGCGGGCCGAGGAGGTACGGGGTAGCGAGTGGCCCGCGGTCGTGCGCTCTTGCTGCCTGCTTCTGCGTTTGCTCTCTTTGCTTGCTTTGACTGCTTGTTTCTACTCCTTTGCTCCTGTTCTTCTTCTTTCCATGTTGCCTTGCTCTGCCTGCGGTTGCCCTCTCTGCTCTTGCTCGGAAGGTTGTTGATCCGTTGCCATGTGTGACCTGCTAACCTGCGTGCTTCTGCTTGGTCGCGGGAGGGAGAGCGCGCGCGGCGTATCGGTGCCAGAATCCGTGGTTAATTTATGTGATTGGAATGTGGAGCGCATGGTCGCGCCTGCCGCCCTTCCCCTGACAGTAATTTTAGTCCTGACCTGTAACCGACAATCAGAGCGAGTGCTGGACTCGATCTCAAATCAACCGCAATCATTCGACAACACCAACCGTGTAGCTGGTGACGTGGCCAGATCAGCCAAGTCCTCAGATTGCCTCGGCAAAAAGGGGATTTACGCATAGGGCCATATATTTCTCTTTGTTTTTATCACGCAGTTTTCCATAATCACATTTTCGTCCAAGAAAATTTTATTGGAATTCGCTGAATATGTTTATTTTCAACTTGACTACAATAGTGCCGATTTCAACAGGAACTCAATTTTAGTGTTTTTTAGTTCAAAGGATTGCGCGAAGGGAAGACTTCTGTTCCCAATTCCAGAAACGATTGTTGTTTGGGCAAATCTGGGGTGGAGTAGAAGAATTTCTGACAGCAGATCAATAGGGATTTTATAGACGCCAAGATACGAAAAACTAAAAAAGAGAGAAAAAACAATAATAATGTTACCGAATACATGCGTCTTGGCGCCTTTCCGATACAAATAAGAGCTGGTCACATTGTAAGCGGGACATTAATATAACATGTACTTGCAGTCTATTGTAAGATTTCATTTTTTTATTGAAACATTTATTCATCAATGTCCAAAATCAATAAAAAATATGAAAATCTCATTTATTATCCTATTGCAATTTTAGATTGACACATAAATGAAAGAATCGATAATTACATCATATTTCAAATGGAATTGAATGAATTCCTCCACCAACGTAACAATTTTGGAGAAACTAAGAATACTTTAACTAGAATTTTAACCGCTATTTGAAATATTAACTAAATAAAGCACTATAAAAATAAAAGCAGCGTGTTAATCGGTTTAGCGGAAATGATGCACAAACTCCACATACCTATCCTTAAAGTGAATTAAAATAGCCAACAGAATTCTCAGAGCGAGAACGTTCATGTAGGAAGATGCATTGAAAATCTTTATAATATTAAGATAACCTGCGAATATATATTATCAACTAAAATTTCGTTAGCTGTCATTGAATTGAGAGGAAATCTTTTGCATACTTTTTTTCTTTATTGAATTTATCTCGTTTCATACATTTTATGAAAAAAATTAAATACATTCGTAGTAAACATAAAAGCAACATTTTTGATAAACAAAAATAAAGAGAAAAAAATCCCACATAGGCATAACCTGTGCGTGGGTATACTTACATTTATATATATTTTTTTAGTTATGTACAAAAAATAGTATGTATCGCATATTATGATACTAAATTATTTGATTGGATTTCACTATCCACCGACCGGATATTCTTTCCTTCGACTTTTTCTAAGCAAATTCTGCAATCGCAGCAGCACATTCTAACATCCCGACATCCAAATAAATACATTGAAATGCCTTCATGATGCGAGGTATTTATATTCACAAGGTGTATCTACTTATTTGTTTCCTTTACAGCACACGTCAGAGGACTATAGAGTACGTCGACCGAGGATACACTCAGTGAACAGTATATTGGTCGTCTACGTAAAAATGAAAATAATAAAATAAGGACGAATAAAATATTGGTATATAACAGAGCATAGAATGAATGTCATGATAAGATGAAACACAGACATTGTTACTGCCATATTACTCAACTGTTCAGCTTGACTTGTATAACGGAGCCTATGGGCGAATATCGTCACGCGTCTTGCTTTTTCTTTACTGTCTGCCAAGATACCAAGATGGAGATTCTACGAGCAGAACTCAACTAAACAAGGGACGCGGACGGGTGACTAGTGAATAGCCACTAGTCTGCCAGCCATGGGTTATTTTAATTGATCGGAAAACTTAATTAATATTGACAAAAAACTTAAAACTACAATTGAATTCTTCCCGATTTTTTATTTTTGATTTAAAAAAATTGATTGAAAAATTACAATATCTAGGGAATTTTTAAATTTTTTTAATTATGTCATATGAATTTTCTAGCGCGGTTTGAAATAGCACTTTTTCAAATCGCTCGCAAAATCCTCCATTTGGCGCGCATGCGGTGTGACGTCACAGCAATATAGGCGCTCACTACGGAATGAATTTCCCGCCTCTTACGGTGGACGGAAATGACGTCATTAGCCAATAACGGGCGTTAAAAATCATTCGTATTTTCGTGTTTTTAAAACATAAATTAATAAATGAAAACAAAATTTTAGATCATTGTGTTTTATATCGTTGGAATTGTAAAAATATACTTTAAATATTTATAGCGTTTTCAAGGATATTCATGCTATCGGGAAGAACCCTATTGGTTCAGTTAAAAATAAAGATATAGATTTCACATCGACTCAAAATACTCGTTGCGCGTTGGTAGGATTAACAACAATTAATAGAGGGTAAAAACTCAACTGTCAACTCAAATCTCGCTAAATACATCATATTCAAAATGACGAGACTAATTTATTATTATAAATAAGACGGACGTAATGAATAGCCGTTTTCATTTATCGGTTATCTATTGTAACATTCGTTTAATTGTTTTTTAACCAAATAATTTTGAACGAATTCGGTCGTTCAAAACAAGGCCAATACTTTTATTATCAAGGTAATAATATGATATATTAACAACACATTATCACTCGGGCTCGGGCTTGTTTAACCTCAAAATGCGATATCAGATGTAAAGAATATAATGTTTTTTATCATACAGCAGAACGGGCTAAGGGCAAGTCAATATTCCGCTAACTGATAGACTAGAGTCATGTGCAGATAAGGAGGTAATATGGTGGTAAAGATGCATTATTAAACTGTAAATAGGTACAACTATCATCGTGCTCTGCACTGCATTCATTCTCCGTGGAGGGATGATAAATGACCTAGTGGTAATAATTTCTATATAAAACGGGTTTTTGATTTCACTTTAGTGGCATCCGCTGCGTAAAGCCAAGGGGATCAGGGTCGATTAAAAAAAATTCCAATTAATGACCCCTGGCTAATGCAGCAACAAGACAATTTTCATTCATAGTCCCACCGAATAAAGCTAAAATAATGTAAAAACAAGCACGTAGACGCTTGCAATGCAAGATAAGACGTCCCTAAACAGGCAAAGAATTGTGATAAGAGCGCATGATGCAAGAACAGAAGAGGTAATAGGAACCTCCCGTAAACAAAATCTAAAACCCTTGCATGAATCCAAGACTGAATATGATTGAATAACAATTTAAATTAACAGAAAAATCAGTATGAAATTTCTTTGAATGAACTGTAATACCTAATAAGACAAAAGGATGCTTCAACACCGAATTGGACATATTCGCACCATGAATTGTAAACAGCACTAACTCAAAAAAGTTAACTATTGGGAAAACACAATTATATCAACTGTTTTAATGAAAATGATTTTTTAAAAAAAATTACTCGACGTAGGAAAAAGATAGAAAACATTTTCTTCGACAGAAATTGGTGTCGGTGTGAGCTAAAGTTAATAAGGAGTATTCTTCAATCATATACGCGACCAAATTAAAATTAGTGCAGTAAAATATTCAAGGAGGCGTGATGATGAAGAAGCACAACATACTGTTGATAGGAAAAATTGGTGAAGCAACATGGCGAAAAGAGAATATTGAAGGGAACAAAGAGTGTAATTCCATTACAGCCGACAATGGCAGTTGGAGCAAGTTACGAGGTTAATTTATGAATTATACCCGTCAGAAACGCAGCGGCCAGCGAGCAGCGTGCTGGCTTTTCGCGAGCGTGGCCAAGCCGGTTAATTATGTGGGAGCGGCTGCCGCCTGCCGCCCATCCCCTATCCTGACCACCTCGTCTCACCACCGTGTGCTGGTGACGTTGGCCAGACCACCAATCCATCAGCTTGCTACGGCATAAGGGATTTTACGACCCAGTAGCCAATATTCTCATAGTATCACGCAGGGTTTTCCATTAATCACATTTGTGGTATCGATTTTCTGCTTGCAATAATGATTGATTTCAACTTGCCTAAAATAGTGCAGATTCAACAGAAAACTCAATTTTAGTTTTTTAGTACAAAGGATTTGCGCGAAGACGTCCAACGAATGTTGGGATCAGGGGTGGAGAGGTAGAGAATTTCTGACAAGCAATAAATAGGGATTATAATAGACCAAGATTATCGAAAACTAAAAAAAGAGAAAAACATAATAATGTTACCGATTACAAAAAAAACTAAATAAAAATACACAAAATAAAACACCACAATCAAATAGCTCGCGATTGACAACATAATGTTATGCAACTTTTTTAATCGCGGCGACAAACATGATTTTCCCAATTTAGTAACAAATCAACTACATATTTATAGACATCTTCATAGGATATAGTATAATAAATATAGAAAGCAAGTGGTAGATACACTTGACAATAAGAGTTTAAAATAGGACTATAAAACTTTTTAAAAAATTTAAATGATTTGAAAGAATAAATTAAGCATGAAAATTTCAAAGAACTAGCGGGGACGTAAATACCCAAATGCAGGCTAACGTTTACTTTGAAGACGCATTAACTTTTTTACCTAAACCCAAAATAAAGGTAATAACAAATTGGAATTGAATTATGTTACATCGAATACTATGCGTTCTAATAGAACTATTTGCAGAAAAGAAACGAAAAAAATAGCCATTACATAATTATTTTAACTGAGTTCAACGAATACAGCAAATTTTCTCAGTATTTTGGCCATATATTATTAATAACACGTATGGTGACACCATCCAGACAGCCTTCCATTCCATGCGCGAAATTATTAGACGATATCAAATGATTTAGAGAAATACTCATCACTGTCCGATCAGAACGACGACATTTCGTATTAATTTGCATTGTATACAGATTGTGAATAAAAATGTCAGCAGTCCCGGGTAGAAAAACAATAAAAAAGGGACATATTATTTATGTAAACGGGCGAAGATAACCAAGAACATGATAGTATCGAACGCAAAACATGTGACATGCGATAGCGAGCGCAAAATATCTTTCCACTACTTTTATTTCGGGAATTAATAAGAAGAAAACAGAAGGACGATGTTAAAACACCCCCAATCGACATATTAACTGATAATAAATTCAACAGGAAAAACGAAAAAGAACACGAAAGAACGGTAATCTATTATAATAAGGTCAAACGCTTTACAATAATTACCGAGAAGCATATTTCTTAAGTAAGATTATGGTCAAGAGATTACACAAAATAAAACAATTATTTTCAATAATCAAAATACCTAACACTTTTGTAGAGAATCGTTCAAATAAAAAGGTAAAAACAATAAAGAAAAAACATTGGCCGAGGATTCCTCGAGTTACGCAATGTTGATGCGTGAAATTTGCTAGTGCGTAATATTGTGCAAAAAAAAAATCCATGAAAGTAAACAACACAATATATTCTATATAAAAAGACTAGGAAACCATTGATTAGTATATAAAAAATAGTATAAGTTTAGCACAGATGATTCATGTTCCGAATGTGTGGTTAGTCTGGACCCGGTGACATGACAATTTTCTTTCTACTACACACCAAAGAATACGGCGGGTATGAAACTATGTGCAATCACTGACCATACAATACACAATGTATAAGGTGTAATAGGGTACACACAAAATAAATAGTTTAATTGGATATAATCGGGAATAAAATACCAATCCACGTGCTCAAATGTTTTCGTGTGAACGCAAAACTGCAACATGCGGCGAACGGCCCCGTTCCGATTGCACAGCGACGGCTCATTTATTTTTAATCAAGCAATGGGTTATCTCTCTCCATCTAGCTGTTTAAAGCCGAAAAAGGTTAAGTGAATTTTGTCGGTAACATAAATGTCCTAATGCAGAAAAGCGGTTTTAAACCCGTTTAACCGTTCAACAATGCAGCCACACAAAGCGCAGTGTTTTAAAACGCTGTCAATATATTGTGTTATTTAAGTTTGCATGCATAGTAAAGCTGACGTTCTCTCTGTTCGCAGTTGACGCGGAATTGACCTTAAAATTAATGTATTTATATAATATATTCAAAAAAAGCCGAAGATAAAGGGAAAAGGAGTAAAAACCAGGCCTACCGTGAAAGAACGAAAATGAAACAGAAAAACGGAGTTAGTGTTCAAAATGAAGACTGTCAATAATAAACGCCCAAGTGACAAAAAAGCACGGTAATGGCCTCTTGAGGCCATGTGCTTTGATGAACACAGAGACTATTGCCACACAACGAGAAAAAACTTCGAAAAAAAAGGTTTGGAATCAACCTAGCCGATAATATTCTCACGTTCTTACGTGATTATCAGGATCAAAGGGCGATGTCAAATGTAAGGTATACACCAGACAAGCCAGAAAACCTCAAGACATATGGCGAATTCCCAGACAACCGTTCGTAAAACGAAAGTCACCAATTCGTTGATGACGGATCGACGTAATACATCGAGATTGAGATGAAATCATTTCGGACGAGGATTTGATCCAGTGGACGGCCATTTTTAACAAAGTTATATATGTCACAATCCATCCCTCTACACATGGCTGACTATTTCAATAGATATTTATGTTTGTGTCAGGAAAATTATATGTAGATAGAACTAACACCCCCGCCTCTCGAGAACTCGTTCGAAAAAATAAAAAGTTACGAATTAGGGTAAAAAAACTTGAATTATGGTCGCTAACCCAGAAATAAGCAGAGTTGCAACAAATTAATCCTTATTTTAAGTAAATCATTATTGATTAAAATGTGAATTCCAGATATTCCAAATTCCGTCAGTGTGTAAATCGTAACATTTGACGAGTGTAGAATACATTTCCTAAATTATGACTTTGAATCGCTGTGTTTTAGTTTATCGGAGTATATAAAGAATTTCAAACTGATTTTTTTTTCTACCCTACTTTCACCACACCGATAAGTTAGAATAGATCTAATATGGGCCCACTATAAAAAAAAAAAAGCAAAGATGTACCGAAAAAATTTTATCTAAATATAGCAAAAGTAATATAAAAAGACAATTGACGAAAATGGCAGCATTATTTGCATAGTAGATGTAAATTAAATTTATTCAGAATAACTGTATCAGATACATGATGGCATGTTACTTCTCCGTCTAATAGTGATCAATAATAAAAAATTATAACCCCAACCATAACAGTCACTTAAAAAACTCAAAATTATCTTTGTTAAAATATTAAATAACATTTTTTTAAAATAAAATATTGTAAATTTTTTGAGCTTGATTATTAAAATTACAATTTACAAATAGTATTGTTTTTAGTTTTTAAAACCTCAATAGATTGTCGTTAGAGTCTTGCTGTAATCACATCAAACAGAGCAGGTTAATAGTCTTGAAAGAATGAAACGCTGATTACATAAATACTGAACCTTGTGTTTTTTTCTTTCTTTTCATGTATATACATGTAACGCAGTTTTGAAGCATATATTATGCATAAATGGTAAAATACTCTTTTGAAATAATTTGTCCAGATGCCGTCATAAACAACAACACACTGCGAATACATATGGGGTAGATATTTTAGTAATTATCGGCCGCCCAGTAGATATCTAAACTGAAAAACAATAAACTTAACTGAAGTGATAACTACCAGGGATAAATTTCAAAACTACAAATAAGGAGGAAGGAGCGTTGAGCCAGCATTGCTACCTCATACCAGGATGAATGATATAAAATAAGGTGTGGAAACGTGCAGTTTTTTTGCATTGGACCGAATGAACAAGGTTAGCTAGGTCACAAAGAAACCGTAAATCATCCAAGCTTTTAGAAACCAAAACTTTTCACCTCTTTTGCTCATAGAAGAAAACATTGTTTTTTGCACTTAACCTGTTAACCGGGCGCTCCTCTATTTAATTACGCAACTGTAACGGGCGCGAACTCTTTCACTAGGAAGTGTCAGTACGTGATGGATACTTACGCCTGGATGACTTATTTTATTAGAATTATTTTTTTTTGCCTAAAATAAATGAAAAAGACTATATATTTTTTTGTTTATTTATGTCGAGACATGTATGGATGACTAATACCTTTGTTTGTTTGCAAAAATATACATTCCGGCCCGTTCCAGGGAGCAACATAATATATTTCAAGGACGTGTTCAGTAAACGTCCTACCCGTACTGATATTGTTTAAGTTTGATTTATTTTATGCGTCCCGCCCGGTTAACAGGTTAATGGCCATTTTTAGTCATCGTGCCAAGATGTAAATTTGCTACCTGTATTATTTTTACTCTATTAGTAGTATTCCAGTCCTATAAGAGGGTCCGCTTAAAGGTGAAGGTTAACAAAATGGTCAGTATCACCATATTGTATATGGTTTTTATACTATAAAGTTCTAACCTATGGATGAAGAGCGATGTTTCTTCTCAAGTTCAATTTTTTTTAAATTTCCAATAGCCTTCAATACTACTGCCTAGAGAGCCCGTAGCAATAAAAATAACCTGTATTGTAAGAAAATTTTGCCTCATGGTACAGTAAAGCCAATTGTGCTTTTGGTTTTACTGTGTTTTGTGAATAGCATGGCAAAATAGTGATCTTTTAGACTTCTGAAGTTCAGTCATGTTACAATCTGGTAGTGGATAAGATTCAACATTATTTAAAACTAATTGTAATTAAAAAAGCTGGATGCGCCACTGACCCCGGATTATCTGGCAAGATAAATATCTCAATAAAGAACAACACTATAAGATTATGCCAACAAGAGCAACTAAAATAGATTATTCAATTCTCGTACTGAATAAAGTGAACATCTCTCTAAATAGTAAGATTGAAACTAAAACTAGTCCATATTAACTTTAGTGTGATATTATTCCCCTGCGCCTTAATTTCAATCTAATTTTTTATAAATAAGTAAATCTAATTTTCCTTCTTAAGTATATTTTAATGTTGCATTAAAGTGTTAGTTTGGGTAGATCCAATGCTTTCGGTGTAAATGTGCGCCTCTCGATTTTAGAGCTTAGACACTGATACTTTTTACATAATTTAAATATGATAATGCAAATAATGCACTAAAAAACTAGATTTAAATTGAATATAGTTATTCGTTGCAGATTTGGAAATTCACCAATAAAGATTGATTGCCAAAAAATGCCTAACAATCTTCTCAAAACAGATGTCACCAGTGAAGAAATTCACATATGTAATGTGATATTACAAATGCGAGTTCAATACAAGTTTTAAAAATTTGTCATATATGGTTATCAGATGATGAGCGGAATGGGGAATTTTGTAATACATCAAATGGCCACTTAACCCAGCCAATGACAGGTCATGAACCCCGTAAACGCCTAGATAATCAACATTCGTTTCCAGAGTTTCTGTCTGTTGGGATATCAATAATAACAACTTTTATCATTCTCTAGTTCTATATTCCTAAGCGTGGGTCATGTCATATCGTTTCTTCACAGATATATATAATATACCTCACAGATAAATCGGATAATTAATCTGTGACATACGATAATTTAAAGTTTGTGTTTTTCATGTCATCGGTGATGTATCCGATCGCATTTTATACAAAACGTAAACTTTAAATCATATCTCCCTTATTGATTATCCGATTTGCAAATGGATTGCACTGATGATACTGTGGTTATTGTGGTTTATTCAAAAAAATAATTTTTAACAAGTCTATTCAATTTAGTGAAAATATTTTCTAAAACAGTTGGCCTATACATAAGTTTCCTCGGTAAAAAATATGGCTGAAAGGCTGTCATTTTTAGCTATATAGGCTTTTAGTTTTGTTTTAGATGTTTATTTAATACATGCTTACACAATGCATAAATATGTACATAATATAGACTATTGTGGATACAGACTTTGCTTTAGAGTTTTATTAATAAAAAATAAGATTGAGTACCAATGAAGTTACATATTTACATTCTGTGAAATATGTGGTACGTATTCTTGATAAAAATCTGATTCTAGAAAGATTGGCACTAATAATTACAGAAGGTACATATTTTTAACTAACTATTAACCTCTACGCCTCACCTCATCACGCCAACCTTCCAGAGGGGTAGGCAGAATAAAGGGTAGAATGCTACACCACCCTGTCCTGGCATACTTCTCTGGCTTCCTCCACATTCATACATCACGCATCACGCCGATGTATGCACGCCGATCATTCTGACTTTTCATATGACCACTTTCAAGCACTTGTACTTGATACCATGTCTTTCTCGGCCTTCCTCGACTTCTACACCCAGGCACACTCACATAAATAGTCATTCTCTGGTCGTATTTAGAGGTACACAGTGCACATATATAAACCGTGGTACACATAGTAGGGCCTATAATACCTACTGTCGGGGCACGAGTTCCTGGCGCTCGAAAGGAATGCCGCTAGTGCTGTACCGCTACACTATCTTGAAAATCGATATATCGATATAAATCGACAAGTACAATAAAAAAATTTAAACAACGCGTGTTACTTTTAAAGAAGAAGTTGGTAATATTTTTGCTAGATGAGTATAGAATGTCAGTACACGTGGGTCTGGTCTATTGTTTGTTTATGGTTGAGAATGAATGGGTGGGTAATTTACGACGTTTTTTAGTTATAAGTGAGATATTGCACCCATGATAAAAAAACTTCGTAAATTATCCATCTATTCGTCTCTCAACCTAACACGAACAATGGACCTGACCACATGTACAGAATACTATGAACTATAATCCTTTAGCAATAATAAAACCTCTTATTCCAATTTCAATTTGTATACCATCCCTTGAAAAAGAGAAATGCTTTGTTTCGGAACCCCGAGATATGCGTTATCGAGAGAAGGAGATAAACTCGCTAATTATTTATATATAATGTTTATTTTTTCAAGCATAAATAATTTTGATTATTTAGTTAAATAATTGACATAGAATAACTACATTCAATAATTTATATATCAACAAAAATTTCAAAATATTTATTATTTAATTTGTTAATAGTTTTTATTTATTTAACAGTTTTGAATATACCATTTACAAATTAGCAACACAAAAAACACAAAAATAATAAAGCACAAAAAACATAACACTAAAAAAAACAATTAAATTAAACACGAATATTAAACGTAATTTAAAATATAAATAAACAATTAACATAAAAATAATTTACATGCAATCAATACTTAAACATAACAAAACGAAAGATAAAAGTTCATTTTAGTTACTTAATGTTACGAGCTTGACTGCGAATATATACGTTTTCCAGACATTTCAAAAATAAAGTAGCGATACGAATAAGTCAACAATCGGCAGCAGTACGTACGTCACTAAATGTCCCCATGACCTAGGGGCGAGCGGGTAGAAGAGGAACGTGGCGGGGGATGCATCCCCCGCACGCACTTCTTTCCCCGAAGGCCACGAACTCGTGCCCCGACAGTACATTGAAATAATTGGCAAAAATATATTTTTTATGCACTAATGACATCTATGATCTGTTTGTAGTTGTAGCAAGACGAGTACTAAGATGTGGAAAAGAGTGCGTTATTTGAAAAAGTGTTTTCACATTTTTTAATAGATGTCTCTATTTCTATAAAATAAACACGAAATTGTTTTTAGTATTGTTAATTTCGCTCTCATGTCATGGTCCTCGGTAGTATAGTGGTCAGTATCCCCGCCTGTCACGCGGGAGACCGGGGTTCGATTCCCGCCGGGGAGGATTTTTTTGCTTTTTCAAGATTAAATAAAATAAAATAGTGAAGTAGAGTTTTATTTCAAAGGTAGGCTACTCATATTTTCATTATTCCTAGAGGTAGCGATGACAAAAAATGAGATTCTACAGAATTTCCTTACACGGTCGGTAAAGCATAACATTTTAAGTAAAAGTAAGTTCAATCAATAATAATCGTAATAATAACATTTTTTTTTAACTATAGAAATTCGGTTATGTTTTTATCGGCCATTGTCCCATCGGGGTGGATTTGATGTATCGTTTTAGCTTTAAGTTTCATAAAATTTTAATAATAGGTAATATTATTTATCATAAAAAAATTTTATGCTATCTAGTACGCAGTAGTTATAAATACAAAATGACACCATCAATTTTGCAATGGGCCGCAGGTCCACCTAAATATTATTAAATTTGGTATATGGACCGAAATTGCACTATACAGGGTGTAACAAAACTCGATGTACAAAATATTTTTTCTCCTTTCAAATCCTTTAAAAGAACCTACCGTAGATTAAGTAAAATTGAACGAATTCTTGTTAAAATTAAGTTTTTGCTTTTGTTTTCCTAATACATAGTATTAATTTGTCTAAAGGAATAATATATAATAATATATTTATGGAAAAAAAAATCTAAAATAAATTCAACTTCATGCTCAAATTTTCTCGAAAACTATGGGTCGAATCAAAAATATTTATTATAAAAAATACACTCCAAATCTGACATAGATTCAGTGGTTTCCCGCTTGTACATCGAGTTTTGTTACACCATGTATACGAAATGCTTTAATTTTTGGGCGGTTTTAGATTACCTTTACTCCTTTGTGACGTTTGAAAAAAATAACTACTTTTATATATTATATAAATCAGTTATGATTTTTTGTAAATGTACCCACCTTTTCTCCGATGCCTCTTTTCACTCAAAAATCTATCTCGTAATAAAAAAATCGTACACATATAATCGTATCCTACACATTAACGATGTTAAATATATTATGAGGTTTCCCTTTCTTACAAGGATTCTACATTTATCTACCATCAACCATCAGGTATTAATTATTTAGATATGAAATATTTATTTGAATATGTTTTTTTACATAAAAATATTATCTATGTCTCCAGCCAGAAATAAAATCTTGTGCTTGGCAAGGGTATGTAACCAACGAATAGCACACTTATTTTGCAAAAAAAAAACGTGACTATCAAGTAATAGACTTGATGGGAAAATACGATCCTCAATTGCCGATATGCATTTCAAGTAAAAAAATAAATTTGAAATTTAATGATCATGAACTGAAATGATTTTCCCGGTCCATTCGAGAATGTCTGAGATTTCGGTGGCGCCACTCGTCACTAACGCCCACGGCCCTCGGCCCACCGGCCCTAACGGTGTTCTGTGTGTGGGCTCAGGCTCAGGTCGGTCGGGGGCTGGTTCTCGGCGGGGGCAGAGCGGGGCCAGACAGAATGAACCAAGCGGTTCGACCCAACACAAAGATGCACATGTATGACACACCTGAGCTGTGTGGCGTGCACATACATTGAATACTCCCTGAGTGGGTGAGATTGGCAGAGACGACATAAAAGGGAAAACTTATGACATAACTAACAATAACTATCTACAACTACTCTATCTACTAACTACTACATACGTTACTACTCTAACACCTTGTGTGACGTCCGATTTAAATTGCTACTACTACTAATATCGTATCTGCACCAAAAGCTAGGCACTACACATTTTTACATAGCAAACACCGTGAGCCGTACAACTCGATAATTTAATTAATTAAAGTCACGATGATCAGTACATCTAACGTCTTTCAGCGCCAGTCCAAGTATCTACATAAGTACATAAATTATGACATATTTCACAATAGCGTATGAAAAAATAAGTAAATAAATTGGTGGAGTATAGCGTTTATGATTATTTGTATAATTATACATTATTGTGTATAATTATGTTTTATTAAATGCCTTGTAAATTCGATAATATATTAAATAAAAAAAATAAAAAAATAAAATTTAAAAAAAAATATATTTTTCAGTTCAAAAATTGACTTGAGTTTAATCATAGATAGTTATCAAGCCATTGTTAAATTTACAACTCACTGACTTTTGTGGCCTTCAGATTTCGAGATGTACCGTCTCTCGTCAGACACTACACCAAATAAACTTTTTTTTGAATACTGTTATACACCTTCACCTCACCACCAACTATTTATACATTTACAACCTCCTTTATAATAAAAACTCGTGTTTAAGAAACTCTTGTTTTTTCAATGATTTTAATTTTCTATTAACCCATATTATTCTTATAATAAAATATAAACCAATAAAAAACGAAACTTTTTCTACTATCTCACTATAAATATTTGGTTAAGATTGAAATATTTTTGATGATTAAAATATAATGATTTAAACGATAAAAATTTTTTAATTCAACCATTCATCCTTGCCAAAATTATAGATCAATAAATGAAAATCACAATATTAAATATTTGATATTAAATTGTATTTAACATCTCAAGTTTCAATACCACTTATCAATCCTCAAAGCATTCCGCCTGGTAATAATCTAGATGTCCGTTAAGGGCTGGTATAAAAACATCCTTTAATAGGTAACGAGATGTATACTAATCAAGTAATAATTCATGCCTTATGTACCCCGAATGTTACCTGAATATTTAATTTATTTATTAGGAACTCAACCGCGAAACATGTGTAATCATATCAAAAGGCCAAGTAACACAGTCCAAAAAAAATTGTAAAATAACAAACTATAATAAGTCGGTTTAATGTTTGTAAAAAGGAGAGAACGGTATAGGGGTGTGGTGGTGAAGAATGAGAGAGGGAGTGTATAAATATAAAAATAATTTTGAACGTCTATCAATATCATTACTAACAGATAATTTTTTGACTGCTCTCGTTTAAAATGTGTATTTATACCATCAAAAATAACTAAATACACTACAAAATCCAATCATGTGTCAAATGTTTACGAACGGATGTTTATAAAACCGGCTCACAAAAAAAGAATATTAGGTTGTTTCTTGAAATTCTTTACTGTTAAATTACTTTCATAAATATCTTAGTTAAATATTATAATAAATTCTTGATGAAAGTTTGCTTAGAGTTAGCATACATAAACGAGATCACATTATTAGGTACTTATATACAACGGAAATAAGACTCATATTTTGGTTCGCGTTACCGTCAGGCATATTTCGTTACCCAATACCGATAACTACATTCATAGTTGGCAGTCTTTTCCTGGCATTGGGGGAAAGCCATGTGATAGTACGCCCCCCTGAGAAGGGGCTGATAAACAAAATTATATTTCAGACAGTAGATGAGGATGCTCTACTCAGCATCCACAATAAAAAAATTAAAAAAATAAAATAAAAAGTCATAATAAACAATTTGCAGTAATTTAATTGCATCCTATCTCTTGCTGTCACAAATTTCAGTTAGAGGGCGTACCGAGTTAAAAAAAATATTGTTTTCATCACCCCCGATACTTATGTAACATGAGCCAAGATGGCGGCGCGTTTTACTAATGTGTCCCACAATGGGTACAAGTCTACTTTTTAACAGTTGTATTGAAATATGTATATTATATGCTACCAGGCTTATTTTAATACTAAAAACTCAAATACTTCAGAAATTCCACTTTGTAAAACAAAGACATGCCCAGAGACACCAATTTTAATGTCCTAAACTTCTTGATTCCTACAATTTGACATCCACAGCAAGACGAGAATATTGGAAGGGAATATGGAAATCTATGCGAATACCAGGGTTTATAAACATTATTTAATCCATTACAACAGAAACTTAAAAAAAAAAGGAAAGTAGTAGATATATTTAATTGTTTTAAATTTTGACAGCTCCCACGTCAAAGGAAACACATATTCGTACGAACGTACATGCTAACTCCCCTGCTATCAATGCATATTATATGACATGATTATTCATTATCGCATCCGCGTGTCCCTTGTTCGAGTCATGGACGGGGTATGGGGGACCACCAAAACGGAGGTTGTCGTGAATGTACCTGGAGAACGAGGTTCCAGACATCACCATCCCATCCGCCCCCCGCCCCAACCCTCTGCAGCCGAAGGATCCCCATTCAGGTCCAGGAAAATCCCTTGGGATGGAAATGTACACACACTAGTTACATACAATTATATCTCCTAACCCCTACATGTAAAGTAAAAAAGAAACAACACATTCCTGGGCCAAATTAATGTTTCCATCTCTTTTCCCCTCCCATAGTGAAGTGGTAGCACGTTGGCTACGTACATGAGGACGCGGTTTGATTCTCGACGGGGTATGAGATATTTATTTTAATATGTTTTTTTTACATAAAAATACATTCATTTTAGACAACTTCATTGGCGATTGAGCGTGAATTCGTAGTATGAAGTTTTCCCTGCCAAATACCATTTGCAATGATGCCAGCACAGCAGTTATCAATATTTGAATAATTTCATTTCTACTAATAGAATAAATTGGTCCCTACACGTGGTATAAGTGGTTAGCCGTTGGCAACCAACACGAGGTCCGCAGTTACGAAACCGTGGGGGTGAAATGAAATATTGTTTATGAAAGTAATTTTTTTAACAATATAATATTACGTATAAAATTATTTTAATAAACAGGCGCTGAAGTGTAAGATTACAGGTAATAAAATGAAAAGAACATACTGCAATGGTGTGACTACTAACCTATGCAGTGCCCTTTGCACCACGAGAAGATAACGTAATGACTGAAAATTATTTGTGAATTTAAAGACCAAAAAAAAAAACAGCAAAAATAAATATTAAACAAATAATTAACATTTTTTTCATACATTCTCTTAACTAAACATTTTTTTAATATCTATAACCTCTATCTAATGTCTGTTTACATATTTTATTAAGCATAAGGGTTTTCAAATCTAGTTTTCTCTACTTTTTAATTAAGACAACGATCCCAGTCATCAAAAAAATACCATTTGTGAAATTGTGATCTAAAAAATGAAAATGAAAAAAATTTTTCCTAAACTCAAAAACCTGGGACAGGATAACCATAAAAAAATGATTTAAAATAAATAGAAAACAACAAAAGATTGAATTATTGCATTATTTACAAAACAGATTTAACATTTAAAAATCGTAATGAGAAATCTCATTCCAATTTCAATATTAATATTTAAAAAATTAATTTGAATGGATTAAATAAGTTATTATTGAATAAGAATTGTATTCAGGTGTTGGATGCACCCGCCTGGTCCATGTCAGCGGACGTCGCTCTTCGGGAACATCGCACTCCGGAGCTCGGAGCCACCCCTCGACACGGCCCAATATAACAACCACCAGATGATTGGAATACTTGTAAGAAAATCGTATTATACTCACTTCATAGTGTGGTTATTTATAACTATAAATAAACTTAAAGTCTCCACTGATCTTGAAGCAAATTATTTCAATTAAAACGTAAACAAAATATGTATAAAGAAAAGTAATTTAAAAATGTATCAGGAGCCCCAATTTGATTTAATTACTTAACAGGGACATCCTTTTTGTGATTTATGGTGATATAAAATAAAACCCCGTATGATTTATCCTTCGGAGACAATGGCGTGATGATTATTTACATTTTTATTAAGCCCCAGATTAATAGATTGATGAAAAAAAACATAATTACGTATGTTTCTGACTTTAACCCTACCTAACATCAATATCTATGGTAAAACAAGATGCAGTGACCTAAGACCACAGGTTAGATAAGGGAAGTAGTAGCGTCCATTATAAATGAATAGAGAAAAACACAAAACATTATTTTAACACATAAAAATTAAACTTTAGTAAAAGCTCGATGTAAAATACTCAAAGAGATTTTCTTTCGCTAAATTTATTTCACGTGCATGCATTCGAGAAGAGTACCTAAAATCTTCTACAAACTGTTCCGAGTTATTTAGACTAAAAGTGAACCAAGTCAACGATCCCAGTTTCATTCTGACATGGGTTTAACAGAACGTCGACCAGTGTCGATTTTAAATGTACCCGCGAGGATGTTGAATGGTTGTTGCAGCAGGTAATTTCTGTTTACCGCTTCACCAGAATAGACGTGCGCAGTGACGAATGACGAAACCTCCCTCGGAGGATATGTGCCTCTGGTAATTCATCCTCGTCGAGTGAAAGTGTCCTTGTAACAGTGGCACCTACTTTACCCGTCGGTTCAAAGCCACCCCCGTCAGCGAACCCGATCGACGAAAAAGCCGACGCCCGCCGACGCCCACCGACCGACGCCCGCAGAAAAATAGGTTCCGCCGGTTAGTGCGCCTTTTTTGTTTTGTTGAAGATGAGCCCGCACCATGTCTGCGGGACCGTAAAGATAACAATGGAGTACTTAAACAAACATATAAATGTGCACATTAACAAGCACTAAGGTATAAATATTGTAGGTTAATAATTATAATTCAAAGTTATAAAACATCGCGTTTTTGATGACTCAAGATGTCCCTATTATGAGATTATTCTGACTAGACCCTCCATAAGGTCTAATTAAATAAAGTTATGACTGATAAATCATTCGATGACAAAAAAAAAAAAACAGACAAAAAATAAATATGTAAACAAATAATTAACGTTTTTTTTCATACATTCTCTTAACTTAAAAATTGTTTTAATATCTATAACCTCTATCTAATGTCTGTTTACATATTTATTAAGCATTAGGTTTTTCAAATCTAGGTTTTCTTCTACTTTAAATTAAGACTATGTTCCCCAAGTCATCAAAAAAATACCATTTGTGAAATTGTGATCTAAAAATGAATATGAAAATAATTTTTCACTAAACTAAATAACCTTGGGACAGGATAACCTTAAAAAAATGATTTAAAATAAATAGAATATAACAAAAGATTGAATTATTAGCATTATTTGACAAAACTGATTTAATATTTAAAAAATCGTAAGTGTGAAATCTCATTCCAATTTAATATTAATTTAAAAATTAATTTGAATGGATTATATAAGTTATTATTGAATAAGAATTGTATTTCAGGTGTGGGAGTGCACCCGCCTGGTCCTAGGGGTGCAGCGGTCGTCGCTCTTCGGGACATCGCACTCGGAGCTCGAGCCACCCCTCGCCTCGGCCCGAATAATACACCCCTGGATGATTGGAATACTTGTAGAAAATCGTATTATACTCACTCAATTGTGTGGTTATTTTATAACTTAATAAACTTAAAGTCGCCACGTGATCTTGAAGCAAATTATTTCAAATAAAACGTAAACAAAAATATGTATAAAGAAAAGTAATTTAAAATGTATCAGGGCCCCTATTAGAGGTTTAATTACTTAACAGGGACATCCTTTTTGTGATTTATGGTATTTTAAGATAAAACCCGTTTGATTTATCCTTCGGAGAAATGGCGTGATGTTTAGTTTTCATTTTTATTAAGCCCCTTGATTTAATTGATTGATGAAAAAAACATAAATACGTATGTTTGTGTCTTTACCCTACCTAACATCATTATCTTGGTAAAACAATGCAGTGACCTATGCACCACTGGGTGTAGATAAGGGAGTAGTAGCGTCATTATAATGGAATAGAGATAACAAAAACATTATTTTAACACATAATAACTTTATGTAAAAGCTCGATGTAAAATACTTCAAAAGAGTTTTTCTTTCGCTTAATTTTATTTTCACGTGCAAGCTTTCAGAAGAGTCCTTTTCTACAAACTGTTCCGAGTTATTTATACTAAAAGTGTAACCAAGTGCATCGATCCCTGTTTCATTCTGACATGGGGTTTAACAGAACGTCGACCAGTGGCGTTTTAAATGTACCCGCGAGGAGTGTTGAATGGTGTTGCAGGCAGGTATTTCTGTTTACCGCTTCACCAGAATAGGTCGGCGCAGTGACGAATGACGAACCTCCCTCGGAGTTATGTGCTCCTGGTAATTCTCCTCGGTCGAGTGAAAGTGGCCTGGTAACAGTGGCACCTACTTTACCCAGTCGGGGTTCTATGCCCACCCCGGCAGCGAACCCGATCGACGCCGACGCCCGCCGACGCCCACCGACCGACGCCCGCCGTAAAATAGGTTCCGCCGGGTAGTGCGCTTCTTTTGTTTTGTTTGAAGATGAGCCGCCCAATGTCTGGCGGGACAGTAAAGATAAACAATGGAGTTCTTAAACAAACATATTAATGTGCACATAAGCATGCACTATGGTATAATATTGTAGGGTTTATATTTATTATATATCAAAGTTTATAAAAATCCAGTTTTGCTTTATGTTTTAGAACCAAGTGAGCTCAAAATGTGTCCGCAAAATGTTTTTTTAAAAATATGTTTTACGGAAAAGTAGATTAAAAAAATAAAAACTGGCAAGCGAATCCTCTATATGCTTTTTAATTACCTACTAATTATTTTTGTATGACGTTTTGTCATAGATTATTTGTTTGTCATAATAATTAAGAATATACTTATAAAAGAAAAAAAATCCTGTAATTAAATTATGTCCTAAAATAGATGTCCTTACTAGAGATTAATTCTTGAACTAATCCCTCCACAAGGCTATTTTTAAATAATTTTGACTCATTATGGTTTGAGAATAATACTAATTTAAAATAAAACAGCTAAAATAAGTAAAACCTGTGAAAACCCTATTACAATTTAATTACAATACATTCAGTTATTTACTACATTCAGTTAGCTACCTGGTATTCAATATAATTTAATCTCAAAAGCTCCAAAAAACATAATAAAGTTTATGGGTAGTTGCATAATTGCATCACGCTTGTACTTTATCTTCTCTCAATTTCTTAATTTACGCATTAAATGCCAATTTATTAGGGCTTTTATTAGCTTGTTAATTACAAAAAATATATTTAAAAAAAATAAGTCTCCAAATGTAAATTTTCGAGAAATACTCAATTTACAACCATGTTGTGCTGATGAATCTTGGTCCGTTTTTAGCCGTTTTCTATAATACATTCTGACAGTTATTTCAGAAAATCAAAATATGCGGGTAATTTAACTTAAGAACCCAAATATTAATTTCCAAAATACATTGATGTGTTAACAAAGCTAAATAATTTATATGCATTTTATCCAGTGAAAAAACTTTTAGCGTATTTAGGTATTATTCATTTTAGTGTACCTTTGTTTTAGGTTAGCGCGTTGTGTTTTCAGGGGTTAAGTATACTACCCCTATTAACGTTTAACATCCAAGGGACTGGAAGGGTTGGTCAGGAGGTGGGGGCGCTGGGAGGGGGCAGGGGGGGCTGAAAGGTGTTTATCTCACGGGAAAGTGCATTACCCCCGGTCTGGGGCCGGAGTCTGGGTCTGTGGACCCCTCTCAGGGTTGACAACAGTACTTCCACTCAGAATACCTAGATTTATAACAGAATATACATTATTTTAAGGGTAACTTGACGTATCAAATGTCTAAAAGATACTATTAAGAGCATACCAAACCACGTGACGGGCGACCGCTTCCCATACAAAAGTATTACTCGATTTTCTCCCAGGAATTTAACATTAGAGCAATGATTTTTTCACACCTTTTAGATATTGACCAGATGCGTGTTTGCATTGTCTTATTTTTTGTCATTTTTCTTGGTTAAAGGAGATAAATACATGATTTAAAAAAAAGGCGATACAGATACATATTTAAATTTATAGATATAGGTAGGGTTTGTATGTATATTATAAGTAACTATATTACACCATACCAGGTCTGCCGATGCAGGTATTTTATACGGTATTCTAATATATTGTGATTTTCATTTTGTTCATATTATGTATTGGATATTTAGAATGTAATTAGTTGTGCGATTTTGTGTTATTTTATGTTTTATCATCATCATACCATATCCGCTCCCTTGTGGAGCATATGGATTCCACAAACTGTCTCCAAGCCAAGAGATCGACCGCCAGTTCCCGCGCATCATCACAAGTCAGGTCCATGTTTTGCAGCTCTAACGCAAACTGCCGACGGATCGTAAACAGTGGAATTCCAGGACGCCGATAACCTGATGCCTTGTTAAATAGGCAAGCATGGCTATGTCACAGTGTATTAAAGAAGGGTGGAGAAAATGAAAAAGGAAACAGAACATTATCAATTATTGAGAGCTGAAACGTATCTATTTTATTGATATCCCAATAGAGACAGAGAAACTCTGGAAGCGAATGTGGGTTATCAAGGCGTTTACAGGGCTTATAACCTGTCATTGGCTGGGTTAAGTGGCCACTTGATGTACTACAACATTCCCCATTCCGCCCCTGATAACCATAAATGACAAATTTTGGAACTGCTAAATATTGAACTCGTCTACGTCGTTCCGCATTACCGAATTTTTTTATGCTGGTGTCATCTGTTGAGAAGATTGTTAAGCATTTTTTAGCAATCATCTTTATTAGTGTAGGTAAGGCTCTACCGAGCTTTGTTACTTATTAGAAGACGCCTGAAGATGTCTCTCCAATTTTTTTTTTTGCTTTATATTTTAACCAGTTTTACAACATTTAGCTTTTTAAAAACAATTTGAATGTATCCAAATACTTGTAGACAAATTACTGGATTATACCCATGCTGGGCTGATATCAGATATTATTGATATCTAATTTATTTTTTATACATATTATTCCAACTCCAACGCCCTTAGGGCTTTTACGTCAAAAAAGTTACACAATACATGCCTATGAAAAATACACTCAAATACTTATTCAATTAATCATGATACACTAAGAAATGTATTGAAATATAATTGATATCAAAGTTACAATTGCATTTCGTAGTTCTGAAATATTGTGTTTGATCCTGAAAAGCTCCGTTGCGTCGCCCCTGACATCCGCGATCGCGCGGATCCAGTGCTCCGGGGGCAGGGGAGGGGGTGGTTCTCTCCTCTCCACTCCGCACCCCGCCCACACCCCCACCCCGCCCCGGTCGAGGCTAGTCGGGCACGTTCACTTTTCACCTCCAGCTGTGGTTTAAGGTCACTGCAGACAGACCTACCGATACACGGAGCGGGTACAGATAACTACTGGGGTGCGTACCGTAGTGGTGGAACGTAACCCGCGCTTTCAAATCAAGTTGAGACCAAGGAGGTTCTGTAATAATTATAGTTGATACAAATACCATCATACCACTTTCTTAATTGAATTAATCACTGGAAAATGGAGTTGAAAATACATGGTTTAATAAAACTCGATGTACAAGCATATTTGGAGTCGATTTTGTAGATTTTTATTTTATTTGACCCATAGTTTTCGAGAAAATTGAGAACGAAGCTGATTTTTTAAAGATATTTTTAGCAAATTGTCATCAAATATAATTTATTTAGTCAAATTTATACTATCCATAGATAAAAAAATAAAAAACCGCATTTTAATAAGAATTAGTGCATTTTTACTTAAAATCTGCGGTACTAATGAAAGCTTTTATATGAGGAGAAAAAAATTTTTTTTTTTCAAGCTCAGACGATAAAGTCATATTACACATTCGACTCCAAATATGGTGTTGATTCACCAGTTTTCGGGTTGTACTACGAGTTTTATTACACCATGTATCAAAACAATGAGGCACTATGTATTCACGCGAAAAAAATGTTTAAATGTAAATAATCTACTCAGACATAATTAATCATCGAAGATTTTTTTTGTTGATGTTTAAAAATACCTATTCTACTCGTAGAAAAAAAAAATTATATTAATATTTTCTGAGCAACATGTTGTGCTGATTATCTATCGACCAGGCGCTATCTGCATTGCCGAAATACTTTTTTAATTTGTAGATTATCAATAATAATTGTGTTATTGAGTTAAAAATTAATTCAAAATAAATTTATAGGAATCTAAATAATAAAGTGAAGTAAATGGGGTAAGCACGTATTTATTAGTAGGCTCTTACGTAATAATATTCTTAGATAAAGTTATAGTCAAAAGCTCTGCCAGACGTAACGTAGTTAGATTAGCAGCTAAACTTTATTATAAAAATTTATTATTATGAAATACGCAATAAATATAAACAATTAAATGGTAAATGCAATTAAAACACCTATTTAATTATGAAGTATTAGAGTGCGTCTTGTTTTTTTCTGTGCTGATCTGATTAACAGCGGCAAATTTATTATTTATTTATTGCATGTGTTCAAATTCTACATGTATTTATTTATTTATGATTCACAACTGCCAAATAAGCTATCAGTTGGGTACTGGCAGACCTGTTACAAATATGAAATTATTAATAACATAGTATATGTTGGTAACATTGTGTGTATAAGGAGATGAGGCACTTTTTAATGTCTTATTTAAATAATGCGTTGCTGTACAAAAAATAGATGGCAAAACACAATAAAGTTATGAAACATGAACAAATATTTTTTTGGTGAATATAAAAAATAAATAATTGTAATGCAGATGAGTTTAAGTTTTCTTGGCAAGATTTCATGACAAAGCTTTGACACTGCTAATGCATTTGAAAATTACGATTGACAGCCTGCCTTTTGAAATTATCCATTTTTGATCAAAAATATTTGCGACAACGCTTTTTCGTAAAGTCCACGACAAAGAATAGATACAAACGCGTATAGATGTAGTAAATGATGTTAAAATATAAAAGATTTTGGAAAATTACTTGTGCCTATTGAGGTTTATAATATTTTCCAATTTTAATTACATGTTTCCATGCAGCGTGAGTTGAAATGGCTCAAGAGGTCGTCTACTGTAGGTAGGCAATTTTGCTAGACATTATGGCGCGAGAATGATAATATTATAGAATATCAAATACATTCATCACATTTATTTCTCATGAATTACATATAACTCATTATGGGCCTTAAAATAATTACATTTACGATAACATATTAACGACAGAACACACAATTATATAAACACGAACATATTATAACAAGTGATGTCTACATGCTCCACATAGGAGCGAACGTGGCGATAGAAGAAGAAGAAGAAACACATTTATGTATACTATTAATATACTTGACTTGACTTGGAGGATGCACGGGAGCTGGCAGCCGATCGCTTGGCCTGGAGGCCGTTTGTGGTCCATATGCTCAGCATAGGGAGCGGATATGGTGATAACGATGATGATGAATATATACATACGATTGGCTTTCGCTTTCAGGCTTCGTCCCGACGGAAGTGCGGATAAGGAAGAGGAAGGATGGATGAGGATGTAATAAATTTATGTTGAATTCAACTATTATTTTATTGTTTATTGGCCTAGGCTTATAATTACCGGCATAAAACCCATACACAAATATGATGTAACGAGGCATTCAGCGTAATGACTTGCTCGCGGGTCGCTTTATTTCCCGCCGTTTCCAGTCGACCTCGCATGGCGCAGGGGTGTAGCTGGTGGAATGTTACCGGCGGGGGGGTTTTGTGCGGGGGTGCCGGGGGGCGGGGGTGCATCCAGGGGGCGGTGGGGGGTGGCGGTCGCCATGGCAACCGGCGGGGAAAACGGTTCACTGGCATTCGACGGAAAGGCGGGGACTTTGCAACCAAATCAGGTCGCACTTCCATTTTCTTATAAAAATAATTTGCATTTAATCACAAAAAATAGCGCAATCTTCTCTATTTATCCTTATAAGGATTCCTCTGATGATTTTAAGGTCATGTCTTAGTAATTTAACATTTTAAAACGAACTGAAAATTTAATCCACCAACACAAATCATAAATTTAGTGCCTATGCTATGTAAGATTAATAGTTTAAGATTTTAATTAGTTTTTGGATTTATTCAAGAATGGGTTTAATAATGAAAAGTCGAAACAAGAAAAAACATCACGGGTCAACTAAAAAACATCTAACATATTGATGTGAGTAAAACACTGGTAAATTGTTTTTTTTTTTTTTTAATTTACTTTAACCACCTCACCAGGCCAGGAGACCCAATTACACAGAAGAATTACATCACAAATAGATACAGAGCATTCAAATAGCATTACAATATTCTTTACCATTCTAAAAAACAAAGTTCAAATAGACCACAGTAGTAAAGTTCTCCCGAGTGTGTCGACCCCGACCCTTAGCGGGCGCGCCGGCGTCCCGACGCGCCGCGGTGCTGCAATGTCAGGTGCACGGCGCCCCCCTCCTCCACCCCCCATTGACACCCCCGCAGACAAGGTGCGGCAGGGAAATTGTAGGTTCTTTGCCAATAATAATTATGTGGCCGTGGCTGTGGCTTCTGTCACGCTAATATTATTTACTCTACCCACTAAAATAAAGTGCATTTTAAGTTTTCAACAGGGTTAATGGCCGCTATAAATGTATTATGTATTTATTTTAGGAAGATTCAGAAGACAAAATAACATAAGAACACGGAATAACATTTTAGAAAAGCATGTCGGAAAAAAAAATAGATGGAGGGGATTTTGAACCTGGGGGTTGCCACCCACACAGATTAACAAATGAAGGCGTTCCCAAAAAGGATCTTTCTTTGAAAATTAGAAGGATTTCAAGAGGAATTTTAAATATATTTTTTTATAACTTAAAGCTTTTATTTATTTTTAGAGCAGATTTCTCATCTAGTCCAGGTGACGATGTTGTTTGTGATTCACCGATAGTTGATATTTTTTTTCGTCCTTACTCACTCGATTTAACTTAAATAATTGACTAAATTTACGATCCTTAAAATATGTTTTTAAAAATAAAAATCCCTTTCTGGGACACCTTTTAAATAACAAAGTGCTGATCCTCGGTCATCGTGGTACAAACTACTGTAGTGATCAGGACTCCTTTTCCCAAGAATTATCAGTCTTAGAATGCTCATTACGATCAGGATTATTTTATGTTGTAAATCAGACCCGATAAATATTTAAGTCTTCAAATCTTTCAGTGATCTTTTCGTATTCTAATTTCTGAACAGCATTTTATTTAATCATGAAATACTTTACTGTATCAAATATTTTTTTAAATCTTGTTTTAAACGCTGGAGATCGAAATAAAAAAAATGATAACACAATTTTTAATAAGTTATGTATTTCACAAACTAATATAAAAATATATTTCGGAAAGCTAAAATAATAAAACGTTGTACCTAAACTGCGTTTTTTTATAAAAATATTTTAAGACAATTTTATATGAAAACAAATACAAAAACTTGACATTATAAAGGAGCAATAAATTTATTAAACCTTTTTCATAATGATAGATCTGGGCTTAAAAGTTTCAGTCGTGATAATGAATCAATAAGCTGAGATCTAAATAATTTTTATATTCTCCGCATTATATATGCGTTAATACAAACTTATGAGTTTGTAATCAGAACTTAGCTTTTCCTTTGTGGAACGACTGTAACGTACTATTTACGGGATTATAAAACATCCACATAATATGGATGTATGATATATCTTGTTATGTCTCATAAAATACTTAAATATATTAATTTTTTTATTTAACCACCTCAACAGGCCAGGGGGGCCCAATTACAGAGGGGAATGACGTCACAAACACCGAAGCTTAAGAAAAATAACTTTTTTTTTTTATGTTCTCACCGGGAATCGAGCCCGGAACCTCCGTATTTGTCCAGCGTCTTAGCCATTACGCTACGGAGGGCCAGCCTACATTATATACTAAAAAACTAAAAAAGTATCAACTGTATTTGTCATCTTATAATGTTTTGCGTTATAATTGCAATACTATTAAACTATCAATTATATATAATATACCATCTGTATATGTTGTTTATTCTATTTATGTTAATACTGTTTAGAAATAATTTGCAATAACCAGTTTTTTTAAAACCAATTTGTATTTTTAAATTTATAGTTTTCTTTACTATTGTAATTTCTTTTATAGTTTTCATATTAATAGATAAAATATATAAATAAATGTTTTTTTTGCATCTTATAAAACTCATTCATAAAAATATACATACACATGTATAAGTAAATTTATAATAAGTGTAATCTTAAGTGTTTAGTTTAAACATGTAATATGTGTAAAAAATACGAAATAGTGATTCCTGTGTTTCATGAAGTGTATGTTATTCTAATTTATTATTAAAAAAACAAAGCGCTATTAGTTAGCAAAGATGGCCGAAGAATTCATCTGAAAAACTTAATAAATAATTTGTCAATTAATTAAACAATTCGACTTTAGCCGTATATTTCTTTTATCTCTCGACGAATCGTTCAAGTATTTACGACGAGTGGATTGTAGAATATAATCATCTCAGAAAAATTTCTCTCAAATATTAACCGAATAATGAAAGTATTAAGTTTGGCAGTGACATTATATCTCAATTATTTATATCTGCAAATGTCGTCCTAACATCCCCTAGTACCGCGGCCGTCTCCTTGAACTCTGTAATATATACGCAATGTCATTTGTGCCGTTATTCGGGTACTAGAGCCTCCGTAGGAAGATGGAGGGTACATTCTATATTGGTTACCTTTCAGAAAGAACACTGTAACTTCCAAATTCTACATTTATAAAACGACTATATTAAAATATCTGTTATTGATATTTTGTGTGGTTTGACTTTGTAAAGAGCACTGCGGTGAGGGCAACGGACGCAGCACTTCTTGGTATATACTGTTATAGGCGTTTTCGGCTGGGCTGGGTAAGATTATACTACGTATGCCTCCTCGAGAGCCTTTATTCATGCTTGCTTCTTTTACAAGGCATCAGGTTTTCGTTCCGAGACCTGGACGTCTATTGTTGATAATGCGTCGGCAATTTTGCGTCAGTTCACTACGAGACGTGGACCTCATTTGGATCGATCGGGCGGCCGATCGCTTGGCTTGAAGCTGTTTGTGGAATCTCTATGTTCCTCAAATATGAAATGATGATGATGATGATGTATTTGTAGAGATAAAGATAAAAAAGCTCTTGAAAGAAATTGGTTTTGGCGCGCCCTCGCGAGGGGCCAAGGGTCCCAAATATCCCGGACCCACCCCAGTCGAAAATTTAGGCAAAACAAAAAAGGGGTTAGCACCGGCCGCGAGTCGAAAGGGGTTTAAACTAAACAGTCAATTTTCTAACTGCTGAGGAAGCGCGATCTTTTATATGCCAAAAAGGGGTGTTCTTTTAGAAACTTGTAATTCCCCGGTTTTTGTATTTCCAGTGGGGCTTGTTGCAATTTAATGTTATTGCTTTAAACAATAAAACTAAGAATTAATGAGTCAGCAAAGACCCTTCGTATTTTCCACGGGTTTTTACAAACCAAATTTTCCTTTTACGGTCACTTTTAAGAAAAAAATTTTTTTTTTTTTTAAAGAA